>JAIKVE010000059.1:330-19144 GCA_024679115.1 Phytophthora pistaciae | reverse complement strand
CCCCCCCCCCCGGGTTGTGATTCGTTTCCGACGGTCAGCTCTCGAACAGGATCTGTCTTGAGCAGTCGGGCCGAAATCTGGAAGTGACCACCGCGTTTATAACGATCACCGTACCCAATGTATTCATTATATTAGATGTTAGCCCGCTACGACAACCCAAAATCAATACCCATGTCGCTTTCCTTGCTCCCCCCATCGTCCTGCTCCTGACTGCTCTCCTCCTTGCCTCGCTTCTTTTCTTCTCGCGGCGCTTTTCCTCACTACCCTCCCCTTCAATGCTCTTCTCTTCATCGTCGCACAACTCCTGGCACTCTCCTCTTCACCATCCTCCGCTGTATCAAATTCCATAGGTGATCCATCACTGCTGTTGGAGTCTCATGCGGCGTCTTCACCTGTTATGCACCGCCAGCAAGTGTTGTTGGCAGTTGCGCAACCGGTACTTGTTTACCGTTACCGAAGACGCGGCCGCAGTCTTCACACATGTACTCGCTCTCCACTTCACACTCGCGCTAATGCGCAGCTAGGTTGTGGCGTGGATCAACCGCCACGACACACAGTGGGCATCGCGGTGGCAGACTCCGGCATCGGCGACGTGTCCGCCGTCTCGGACACGACGACTCCATGGACTCCGTCCCCCAACATCGTCACGATCTCCTTCTCCGTCGTCATCGTCACGGAGTTGCCGGGGGGAGACGACGGCGTGCGCGTGGTCAAGCGCACCAGCGCCCGCTGCCTCAAACAAGCCGATCGCCAGCGCACTGGCCGTCGGTGTGATGCTAAACTGCGTAGCCGGTGGCTCCCTGGCAGCCGCCGGCGTCGGCGACGCCTCCGCCATCTTGGGCTTGACACCGCTCTGACCTCCTCCTCTACCATCGCCGCTTCTATCACTTCCTTCTTCTCCTCCTCCTCCGTCGCCCTCACCTGCCGTCCAGCTGGAGGACGTCTGCATGTGCGTGCTCGTGCAGTATAACACTCCGTCCGTCGTTGCCTTCTCGGCCACAAACGGCGCTCAACACTGCCGCCTCGAGGAAGCCAATCACCGCCACAAGGGCGGTCTCAACTCAACAAACTAGTGGACATCGGTGGCGGCCATACTGTCTCCTCTACAGTACAGTACAGTACTACTATTATTTTTTTATCTTTATTTAGTGGTAACATTTAGTATTGAGCTCACCGAGCTGGGCTTATACTGTAATTTTTTGTGTATTTGTTGGTGGTTTGGATGCACATAAATCACTTCCATCTGGACATTATCTGGTACATAAGCATTTCGGATCAGCCACTGTTCGCAGTTTTAGACAATCAAATTAGTTATTTTGCTTTGGTATGGACAGTACCATATCCAGAAGGGCTTTGGCTTCGGGCGGTTGGCAAAGAGTTAAATACTTACAGTCGTGCTGCACACTGTTGGGATGTCGGTTATTCGGTCCAAAGCTGTGCTAATTTGCCCAAATTGTCCCAAAACACTTTGCAGTTTGGAGAGTAAATTATGGTTCTTGTCCAAACGCTGGCCAAACATATGCTGGTATAAATTACTTACGATCGTAAAATGTAATTGCTTTACAAAGAAAGTGAGGGGTAATTTGGACGAAGATTTGTTGGCGTACGTGTTTTCTATCCACGCGTGTTGTGGTAATTAGCGTTACTACGCATTTTACTACGATGTAGCACCAAGGGAAAGACTACGTGATCAATACGACCAACAAGACTGTAATACAACTGCCAGAATGGCGCGAGGGCTGCCGTGCCAAATTAATCGTGAGAGGCTTTCAAGTCCGCGCTTGAAACGAGCACACGTGGTAAGAACTACAGCCAGCCGCCGCTGTGGGCGTGCGTTGTGAGATGCGCGTGAGGCTGCAACGCGCTGCCCTGGAGTGCATAGCTCAAGCACCATCGACAGTACGGTCCCGAATCCGAGCGACGCTGACGAGCCTTTACGAAGGCGACACGCTGGACATTACAACAAAATCCCAATGTGTCAACATCTCCAAAAATACCCACAAGAGCACGGGCAGTGACATGCTTCAAGTTATCGACAAATCTAGAGGCGCGCTGGATCAGCGAGTCTGATAAGTGATCGTTTGTCGTGTTTAACACGGAAGTTTCTGTCCCGACAAAAGAGCATCGCGGCTTTCGGTCATTCCGACCTGGCCCTGCTGCTACGCAACCCAGCATTTTCGGTGTTCGTCGATGGCATCTTCAAGATGGCACCAAAGGTGTTCGCACAGTGTTTGATTGTGATGCTCTCGACGGAGCAGTCAACATCTACTAGCCCGCGCTTTATGTGCTGCTCTGGGGCCGTTCTTACGACGCCTACCTCGATGCATTGACGAAGATAGTCATCGCCACGAACCATCGCCTCGATCCCGCGACTGTCACCTGCGACTTCGAGCTGGCGTTGATCAACGCCGTGGTCGCCCAGTCCCCGAAGGCGCACATCATGGGCTCCCTGCTTCACTGGAAACCGGCTCTACGCAACCGGCTCTACGCCGTCACATACTGGATGAGGGACTTACGAAGCACAAGTCAAGAACGCCAAGACCCCCGGCAGAATGGACATCATGACCATCAATCCCGAAGCTGGAATTGAGGACAAGGTAAGCTTTCCGACAGTATGTTTTTGACAGGTTGACTTTTTGTCAAAGTTTGGCAAATGTATGTTTGACACGGTATTCGCGGGACCCGTTTGAACGCTACTCAGAGGTTAGGATAATCGATCAAATCGCGGTATTAGTATTACTGGCCCTACTGGATGTCTGATATATATATATATATGTTATACAATGCTTTATTATAGAAAACAAGTATCAGTATTAATACAGATTGTATTATTGTGGCTTTCATCCGTTTTGGCAAATCAGGTGGTACGAGATCCGATATGTCGGGCCCGATTTGCTGGAGGGCTCCGATTTAGCAGGAAGGGCTGAGGGAAGCTCACTATATCTGACCCGATTTGCGGCTGGGGGTTCCGAGTTGTGGAGCAGGCGCCAGAAATGCCGCTTTTCGCCGGCAAAAGGGACCGCTGCCAAAGCATTCCTTGGGCCCTATCAGATCAGCATGAGACGTAGTTGTAGCTGCCGTAGATGATGACACAAGTGATTTAGCTGACCGTAGTGTAATGGAATGGATATATACAGGGTACTATTGCCCTCAATGCATTCAGGTTCTACTGCGTCCTTAGAGTTGGGGAGATATGGCCAGCTTAGAATGCCTCCCCTCTAGCCCTTATGCTCTTAACTCAGGTCAGATATAGCTAAATCGGACTCACTGATCATGTAGGAGCTCCATTTTATATAAATCGGACTCCGATATAACGCGTCAAATCGGGCGGCAAAATTGTTGAAAACCACAATAATACTTTCGATAGTATTTATACAAAAGTTTGGCCACAATCTAGGGTCACTCAAAGCCGCGTTTCCACTCCTTTCGACTAAAAAATGGTTTTGTGTATGGTAAGGTTTATCTAGTTGGCGCTCATGGCTGACGCGAAAGCACAATACTACTGGTACGATCGTTAGGGCGAAGTCTCCTACAGAAAACGACGCAGAAATCCGACAGACATAAAAATCCGACATTCTACAGTACCACTGATCTGATCCGATAGTAAAACCATTTTTTTTATCCAATCACACCCTTTTTCTTTCAAAATATATTTATCCAATGATGTACTAGTTATAATGACTGGCTAGAACGCAAAACTCAGCTTAGGCAGCGCTAATTCTGCGGAGCCCATTTTCCATCATGCGGCGCGTCGAGCGCAGCTACAATATTAAATAACAAATACAAAGAGAATAAGACTTACCTTCATCACGCACAGTTAGTACTGCAGTCATGCATCCTGCGTGCTTGTTGGCACGGTGATTTGCAGGATACATAGTTTGGATGCATGTGACTTCGAGTTTGTATAGACAATGATTACATGATGATTACGCTGCGAACCGATTATGATTTGTTTTAAGAGATGGTTGATTACAGACATTTGCTTCAATGAAGAACACTAGAAATCAATAATTATCGATATTGTATGGAAGCTGATTGGCTCCTACATACAAATTCTACTATAATGCTAACGTAATATGCAATTACCTTTTACAATTTCATATATATCAGGTGTTCTTTATTGAAGCAGATGTCTGTACTAGCTTGTGCCCTTTTGCACAAGTTCATTCTAGTAATCAACCATCTTTTGAAACAAATCATAATCGGTACGCAGCGTAATGATCTTGTAATCATTGTCTATACAAACTCTAAGTTTAAGAGATGGTACACGTGTTTTGGAAAATCGGCTAAAGGGCGCTCTCTGTATCCTTTTACCGCGAAAGGGTTAATTTTAAGGTTACATGTTGCCGATTCGCTCCATTATCCGCGGTGTTCCCTGCGCCCGGCTTGAGCAGAACGAGCTAAAGGAGTACCCAGAAGAACGCTTCTATCCTGTCCAAGAGAACGCGTGGGTGGATGCATCGGTCTGGGAGCTGTACCTAGATAAGCTTTTAAATTTTGAAATAGACAGACCCGCTGTACTTCTTGTTGGCAATTTTGATTGTCACGTTTCCGAAGAATGTCAGCGGCTCGTAGCAGAAGCGGCAAATGCCACGCCGGTCCCGTTGCCCCAAACTGCACTGCTGTGTGTCAAACACTTGACGTGGGGGTGATGGGACCGCTAAAAAGAAAGATTCGAAACCGCACGGGTAATACCGGGGGAACAGCTAACGAAAACGCCTCCGTGCTATTCACGTAACAATTAGTGCGTGGAACGCTTTCAAGTCAAAGCTGGTAAAAGACTGCTTTAGGAAGGCTATTCCGAAGCACCCCGAGGTAACAATCTAAAATACAGACCTTTTCTTGTCAATTTTTACCTATTTCTAATCCGTCATATGGTTTTGTGCATTTTTTGTTTTTTCAGAGCTAGTTTTGGCCAATCATATTTGATGTCGGATTTCTATGTCGGCGACTGTATCAGCCTCCATAGTATGGAGGGATGGCATCCATCACTGTCGGATTTCTGCGTCGTTGTCTGTATTGCTTTGGGCGTAGCCCAAAGCAATTTTCCTGTAATGTAAGGTATATCGGGGAATGAGGATTGAGGAGCCAAATTGTAAATTGATACGGTGCAGTCTAACCCAAGCACCAAATCAACTAATTGAAACATTAATTTTACTCTCATGGTCCCATGTGGATCTCTCAGTAAAAATGATTAATCAAATCAATGAAGGGAGCAATCTGTAGGTCTGGGATAGAGAGAGAAGACCTAGATATTGACCTGGTGGCGTTATTTTTGGCACTGGTTTCGGCATTTGCTACAAGCTGATACCTGGACCTCTCTGATGGTCTTGTGCTACCGAAACCGCTCTGCACAAAACATCCATAAACTCAAATTTGTGATTGCCTTGTCGAACAGCTGGCTATTAAAAATATAACCGTGAAATATAAGTTGTATTACCAAATCTTCAAAGGAGTATTATTCAAATTATACTTATACAATTGTCCAATAATATATTTAATTATTAATACCATTAGTTTTAATACCGATATATTATTACTGAGTAATACAATAGATCAAATTATCCTAACCTCCGCCGGAAGTAGCACTACTACTTCCGCAAGGTGTGGATGGGGCGGTTTGATGTAAGCTTGTGGAGCATCAACAACATGGTGGCTAGAGGAGTCGACATTGCTAACAGGACGAATCACCCGTTGGAGAAGTACAACCGCTACTTTGGCGAGAAGTTTGGCCGTGGACGTCCTAACTTGTTAATCTTTCCGTGGAAACAGCAAAGACCTGAGAAGTAAATAAACTCCAAGTAAAAGCTGCAGCGTAGGATAAATAGTGCGTCTTAGGACAATTGGGCTTGGACAATTTGAATACTTATGTATTTTTTAATACTGTAGGGTAAATTCGGGGCGACCTTAAACAACCGCTTCTTTAGATAAACTGATCAATTATATCTGGACAATTTGGACATATTGGGACATGGTTGGGACACAATATCCCCTTCCAGAGTTGGTGATGCTGGTTGGACAGCTACTGACAGTCGCGCAGTGCCGTCGTCCACTGGCACGCGTACTGCTGTTGCTGCTGGTTCAAGCGGCCCCATAATGATAAGCTTGCAGCTTCTGCTGGTGCTGCTGTTGCTGGTGGGACTGGGGTGTGTGTCGCCGCCGCTGGTGGACATGCTGCGGTTGCTGGGGTGAGCCGCTGCTCGAGCGTCGGCGCTGTTTGAATGTAAAAATGGGACCACTGCGCGTGGGCTGTGCGCCGTACGTCTACCCACCCCTGCAGTACTAATGCCGTCTGCCCGAGCCAGTGACGCAGTAGCAGTTGCCTGTGGATGCGGGGCTGTGATTTGACCTGTGCATTTCAACTAGCGCCATCTGTGAATTTCCGAGCTTGGTCTGTGGGATTGCTTTACCTCTTTCGAGAATATTTCAAGTCTTGTACCGGTGCTGTTATACGAGTGTACGGTTTCGTACGGCTACCACCAAATGTGTACATACTGTAGCACTTTACCGATGCAGCTGAACGCCAAAATTGACGATCATGTTTGGACACTCTGTGCAGCCGTAGATTAGCAAAGCTGAAGGGCTCTTCTTTAATATAACACGCAAACAACCAGTACTGTACATTATAGGGTATCCATTTGCAACGATATGATGCTACATAAACCGAAATGATACTAATTGACCACTTCGATTTATTTTTGCTAGGATCACTCAAATATTTAGTCTTGAAATAGGCCATAAGTGAAGCGGCGGGAAATCGCTGGTTCTGATTTCCCAATCACAATCACATATGCTTAGTTCTAACAGCCGATACACGTTTAAATGCGACTCGCTACCTTAACACGGCCGGCTCACACTGAAGCCAAAACTTGTCCTATTTAGATCTAGTTTTGAAATGACATCTAAACGGGACGAAGTATAAGTATTATAATTCATATTTTGGCTTGATAGAGATAAAACAGTGTCAGGTCGATTAAGCCTCAATGTGGACTATTTATGCTAGATAAGGGCCAAAACTGGGAGCGGTGTTCTGGACAGTGTAAATACACATTTACACGGATTGCGATGTTGTTACCACCATAGCAAATATCATAGTAAACCTCACAAAACAGATTGCTGATTGGTCCTTGATTCATGCAAATCAGGTCAATGTCGACCTAATGACCCTTTTTTGGTACCTCGTTGGGTCGGGCAATCTTACTCCGTCGGTACGTGCCATTATCGACCGAATTTCAAACTGTGTGAGCACCTCAGGTTTTGTTGCCGGCCGTGCAGGCCCGCATGGTCTCGGAACTGCTTTTTCTGTTACCATCATGCAGTGCAACAAACCTTTCAATATCGACAGCGAGCAATTCTCATGAACCATCTGTTTCCCAGGTCTCACCGTAACTGTTACACCACAACACCACAAGTCCATTACACCTGCGTAGGCGATAACGTATTAGAGCTACTGCCTGCATCTGCCATCTCCAGCATATCCTTCTCCTGCCTGTGCCTGCCACTACCCATTCGTAGGGATTAGAACCCGTTTTTGTTCATCACGATTTAACCCCCATCAAATTTGTCCTAGGAAATAGGACCAATTTGGTCTTTGGTGCGACGTACATAAGCCAATTTGTCCTACCTATCAGTCCGGTAGGACAAAAAATGACTTGACATTTGTATGACCGCTGTATTGACCCGGTGTGTCGCTTCTAACAAATCACCAATTTGAATACGGGGTCGCGCTTGCTCACAATGCATACGGCTCCAGCAACGGCTGTCACCCGCACTCGACCTGGTGAGCGACCATAGCGGCTGTCCATTGTGTGGTTTGCCGGTGCAGATCCTCCACGTGCGCACGTGCCAGCTGTGGCGGACGTGCCGGTCTCAGACCCACCAAACCTTCCCGTGCCAACCATCGATCCGGCCGTGGATAAAGAACCGGTGCAGGCGGCTCCTGCCGTTCTCATAACTTTGTAACGAGCATGACTCAGCAAACGAGACAGCATCAACATGCACTTGCGCCCTTTCACGAAGGTGGATCGGCTTCGAAGGAGATCTATGAGTATTGATTTAACATCATACTTTACAGCCACAGACGTGTTGTAATTACCACACCGCAGAGTGATACCTACGATGACCTCTTGGCCTGACATCTATCAGCGGCTTCACGATCCCATGTATTTTGATCATGCACGAGGCTTGGCGTCCCGGCTAAAATGCTTTGTCCTGGCCAACCTAGCTGACAACACACTGGAGCGGGTTACATTGACAGGAATATATTATTTATCAACAGCCAGTTTTGGAAAACACACAGCAGCCGGTTCAGCACACCCTACATGTGTTCTTTCGACCCGCACTATGTCAGAACATTATACCCTAAGAGCCAGGCGCTCGGTCATTCGACAACCCACGCAACCGTAGGCATGGCGTCGCTGGCCGTGATCGGCCTTAACGGCGACACGGACGACGAAGCCGAGCAGTAGCGACAGCGTCCACACGTGGGGTCGCTGGCAACGAGCGGCCGAAATTGCGCGCGTCTGAGGAAGCTGTTGACGTTATCGCGCTGCATGAAGTTATCAATCAATGCTGACTGTTGGAGCCAAAGGCCCCGTTGACCTCGTGGATCGAGTGTTGGTCTTGGCGGACGTGCTTGCAACACTAGCTTAACAGAGCTCAGGAGAACTTGCTTGGGCGAGGTAACCTTGCAAAGTGACCATCCTGTAGTCTAGCGAACGATACCACACACGGCAACACAGCCCTAACAGATTTCTCAAATTATTGCCCTACCATATCTCTTTGCCGTATCACTCCTTTGCCAGCGGAAACCTACATTTCGGCTGCGTATTTTCATGATTGTAGAGCTACCCGAGTCAACCTTCGCCACCTAAAATCCGAGGAGTTCAGAACAGTAATCGTTTCAGGTAATGCCTGGCCGATAATGCAAAATGGACTAGCCTTCATGTAAAATAGCCATGAAATTACATTTTCAAATTTAACAACTGCGCAGTCTCAATGCCTGCTTTTGACCGCAAACAACAGGAGCTGTTTCACATTTGACCGGCCTGGCTAAAACTGGCGTATTACGCACACGGCTCTTAAAGCAGAGGTAGCGTTTTGGCTAGCTTTGTGATCTGAGTCAAAAACTACACATCGAACCTGAACCCCTCTATCCATAATCTCCTTTACCCCTCAGGACACTAAACCTACCATCGACAGGACCCGCCGTCGGCGGGCGTTGACGCAGACCGTGCTTGATGGTGTCTTTTGAACTGTGTACCAAGCATATACAGGGTGTAACTCAAACGACACGGGACCAGAAAAATGACAGCGTATATACTCTAAAGTATAAATGTACCAATTTTATAATGCATTCTCGCAAGTGACCAGTTAAAAATGTATAAAAGATTAGTGGCAATGTTTTCGCTTTGCCATCCTCCAAAGGGGCAATGGAACTAAAGTATTTGATCGCTGTTCCGTGCTGGCCAGCTACCTAAGTGCGTCCCTATCGCACAACAACTAATTGGAAATACTACCCTTCGCCACCAATTCGCTTGCAAACCATCCAAAAGCGGTTGGTAGCGTCATGTCCCTCATGACAGGAATGCGGACTGACCTCGCCGATTTCATGCGCAATGTCAGCCAATACCTTGCAAACACAGAGAAACCGCTCTGGATTACCATCTAGCAGGGTTTGCACTACCTCAATGGTACTATGGATGTTATAACATCACTCTAGGTGACATTGGGACTTAGTGATTCTGTCCTCTGATGCATATACCATGGCATACACGGACTCGGACTATGCCCAGTGCAAACTAGGCGCTCAATCGGTGGGTACACCACTATAATTTGCAATAGGTCGGTCTGCTGGGTCTCACGCAGACACCACACTGTAGTGGAATGCATCGCCCTTTATTACTGCATGCGAGATCCAATCTACATCGAGCTTCAGGTAAATACAATAGACTATGAAAGCTTTAAGCCAACTTTGCGTTTCGAGGATAACCAAAGCTGCATTAAAATCTGTAACAACACCAACTCCTCGTACAAAGCAAACAGGACGACATACAGTACTTATTCGTAAAGGAGATGACAGCGAGAAAATAGTTTACTATCAGTTATTGCAGCACACATGACATGTGCACTGATTTCTTCATGGATTTTTTAGTGAAGCCGCTGTTGGAGAAATCGAGTGTTGAACATGCTGTATAAGGCTATGTATGATGAGAAAAAACAATCTAATAAAGGGAGATGGAAGCGGTGATTGTGAATATCTACGAAGTGAGACAGTGTGCGTCGGAGCTCATGAGGATTGGATATTGTTTTGATTTTATTGTGTTATGGGGGGGGGGGATGCGTTCTGAAGGTACTGCGCTGCTACGGATATGAAGTACGGGATAAACAAGATGAACAAAAATCAAGTTGAAAGTGGATTGAGCTAGTTGAAATTAGCGTGACACATACAGGCGTCAGAGGGCGCTGGAACGGAGGGGGCTTCACTCGGTGTCGTCCTTGTCGGCGGCAGGAGCCAAAACCGTGGGCTTGCCTTCGTCGTCCTCAAAGTCGGGGAGGTCGTCTGTTGCCATGTCCTCGGACGGGAATGTAGGGTAGATGTGGGCTGGTACGAGCCGTTCTTGTGCGCCGGAGCCAAACGAGCCTCGACCTCCTTGGCGGCTCTGCTCTTCTGCAGTTCTATCCACGGGTCTATAGCATCCAACCAGTCGGCGTTCCCCGGCGTGTCACCCATGATGTCCATGCGGACGCTCGCGGGCGCGTCGAACGACGGACCGTCGGGTCGAGAGCACGCATTGACTCAGGGAGGGCGCGCACGATGCGGTAGTCGTAGTCGTCGTTCAGAGCCTGGTTGAGAGTGTTGTCGACCACGAACTGGAAGCGCTCTCGGCCCGATCGATACAGGGAAACCAGATCTTCGGCACACACGCCGCCAGTGCGCTCTTCGCCGGAGCCTCTGCCACCTTGCCCACCGTACCAGTAGAGTTCATCATGGCCCTCGAGCAGCTTGTAGAAGCCGAAGTTACCCCATATCTCAATGCAGAGATTGGTGAGGCGGAGACGTGCCACGACTGCGCGCAGCTTCACTTTGCGGCGTTATTGGTGTAGGCCTAGACCATGCAGCATGTAGAACCGCCAGTGCTCACGGTAAACCACTCGGACACGAGTGGGTCGTACCAGAGACTGCGGGTACACCACGGGTACGCGAGGCGCCAAGGCATCTTGCCCTCATCAACGCGTATAACAAAATACAGCACTGAGTCTACGGCTGGTTGCCTCAGTCCTGTATTTTGCAAAATGCGACGGCAGCAGCTCATGGCTGTGTGACCTCTGGCTGTCAAGGTGTTCACGGACGTGCGCAGCAACCTCAACAGTGGCGTGCATCTGATGGTGTAGCACGGCGTTGGGAGTTGCCATCATCAATTGTGTTTTGTTTTGGACGTAGGTGCACGAGACCGGCTTTGTGCTCTACTTCTTTGGGTTCACGTGCGCGACCCGATACATGTCGGCGATGAGGGGTCGTGTGTCCAAGGGCTGGGGGCGTCGGAGTATGCGTGGGCTGCGCTGTCGTTCATGGTGCTGATTGCTGTACTGTGCGAGCTCGAGCAGCTCGTTGGCATGGTAGGGGAGATGTCGCAAGCGGGGTGCGTGGCCCTTTACGAAGCCGCTCGGCGCTGCGATTGCTCGCTCGGTGAGGCCGTGGTGGCCATGGTCGGCCGCCTGAGTGATGTCCTGTAACGCACCTATGCGTTGCTGGCGCTGGGCGTGTCCATCGTGGTGCACGCATCGTCGACGACGTTCTCGAAGGACTCCTACATGGTTCGGCGGGTGTTGGCGTTGGGCTGGGTGCGGGTTCTCGCCGATGACAAGGCGCTTGAATGGCGCGCTGCTGCTGTGTGGGCTATACAGCCACTTCGTGCTCAGCTGCCACGGGCGCGTGCCGACGAGCGCGATGAAGAAGGTGGTGAGCGCTGGGATGGTTGCGCTGTGAGAACGTCACCAGACGAGAGAGCGTGCCGAAAGTGCGAGTCTCAACATCAAGGGTGGTTCCATCAATACTGGTGACGAAACGGGCCTGGGATAGCCGTGTTCGTTGGTGAGGGTGACGGTCAATGTCTGACGTGCCCCGCGACTGTGTCAGATAAGAGGAAGGGGAGGCTATACGCGGCCGGCAGCCCAACTTCGGTGAGAGTAGTCGCGGATCACGGCAGCGACCACGGCTGACGGCCCTCTTGAAGATGGCGCTGGAGCAAGAGTAGTAAGGTTCAATCGTGGATTCTCTTCGTAAGGAAACAACAAACTTTTGGATTTCGAGAATGTTAGTCTTCCTAAAAGTACATGACCCCAACGAAGGAGAACCGCGACATAGTTCTCAACTTAGATAGGTCAAATTGCGCCAACATTAATCGCCCAATAGCGCATCTGCTAATACACATTTTAATATAGTTGCTAATTTACGCGGAGATGATGCCAGCTTCGGCCTTTAGTATTAACAGTGTCCGAGGACTCCTGCTTAGGCGAAGATGTCTTTCCTCTTCGAGAAATTGAGTTCCCGAACGGAGTTTGTGTGCGACTATGTATAATACCTATGGCACGATGTGGGAAAGGATTTTCATCCACACTCATGTCTGACCGTAGGGATGGGACGACCCTCCCCCTGATTATGACTGGTCGTGGTGCACAGGAATCCAGTGACGTTGAGTGTAACATGTGGATAGTGGATGAGTATGGTGGATTTGGCGGGACCCGGTGCTTGCAGTAAGCATGGGCTCACAGGATCGGAGATGTGCCCACCGGATGAGCGCTCATGTTCGGTGTGGAGCAACACATCCTGTCCGTCCGCCGACTTCCCTGACCGCAGGATAAGCCTAAGGCGCGCCAAGTGCAGCCAGTGAACGCATCCTGGCTGCTGCCTGCATTAGCTCCGTCAAGACATCGGACCAACCCCCCAAGTTCACCATGCCCAACATGAATCCATGCGCCCAAGACCTCGCTGGACGAAAAACATTGTTTGTCGGACTGGATTGTCGAGCACCCGGCAGCGATGCACCGGATGACAAGGTGCCGCACCGAATGGGACCGGACCGAACGATCACTCCAGTACAACCCTGGTGCCCATACTAGATCAAGACCACACCAACAACAAGTCCAGTACTGCCGTATGTGGCTACACTGTGGCGGCAATCCAAGACCGGATCGACCAAGAATATCAAGCGACACCAGATGGCTCACATGATTAGACGTAGAGGTCCAGTTCGGAGATGATGAGACGCCGTACCCACGTGCCTCTGTCGCCAGATGATGAATGTTGCCGAAGAAGCGTTGACGTCGACAAGTCGCCCAATAACCAAGTAAAGTCAAGCATACCCAAGCTCAGTGCAAGAAGATCGAAGGCCCGTGCACAAGATCAAAGCATATCCAAGTCAAGAGAAACATAGTGAAACCTTTATTAGAAGTCAGTGAAGTGAGAAATATAGCTAGCCAAACATAACAAACAGAAACCAATTTGCCGAAGTCATGTGCTCCTTCTTAGCCATACAGCTTGCTTCGTCCACTAGTACCGAATAAAACCCATCACCAATCCTTAAATTGCTGGAGTGCTACGCCAACGTACGTTTTGCCGAAGTGTAGACTTAGCAACTTAGAGCTCTATTGTTCTGAGACATGGAGCCCCACGCTACTACAGCAAGTCACGAGGATCGGTCTTCGTTGCCGGGCGTCGAGCGATCGAGGCGGGGGTTCGATACTCTGAGAAGCTTGGTCCCGCCGCCACCGAAGATCGAAAAGAAGCACGACGCGGCAATTTGTCTCAAGCCTCGCAAGTCTCTCAGCGCTCACCAGCCTTTCGCACTGCTTAACCCCGCCCTGCTGCCCAAGCATGACGAGCCCGAAACCACCCGCTCCGTCGACGTCTCCGCCAGCTCCATCGCTGGCTTGGCAACTCAGCAGCCAGTAGCAGCACGGTCGGTACATAAAAAGAAGAAGCTGGCCCGTCCGTCACCGGCCGGTCACAGCCTGGCCGACTTGCTTGGTGACGACCCACTAGTGTCGGCGCCTAGTACACCCGCGCTTGTCGCCGCTCGATCGAAAGCGGTCAGTAAAAGAAGCTTGGTACACCAACAACGGAGGCGGCGAAGCAAGCGAATGCACTCCTGGCGGCACTAAGCCTACCCGTCCGCACACTGGGCTCTCCCGTATTGGTGCTGGGGCCGAGTTGCGCCCTTCTTCTCGCGGGACCGACTCGCCCTCAGGCGTGGCTCAGCCGCGGCCCACCGAGCGCCGTTCTATCATCTACCTCGACAGCCCGCCCAGTCCGGATGCAGGCGCAACCGCTAGTCAACCGCCTACGAGTGCACAAGTGGTGACCTCAACCGAGCGTCAGGCATCGAGCGCACTACCGCACTTCACGCAACCCGCAGAGGCAGCGCCCTTCTGTGTAGAGCCCGACGAGGCTGGCAGGTTCGATTTAGCATCGTTCTTGTCGCCGCCCTCAACGCCCCCAGCATCCGCTATCCCGGGCCAGCATGGAGGCCCGCTTTCGACTGACGTTGTGGGGCGTCTAGCTATGCAAGTGAGCTCGCTAAGTGCGATTGACTGGACCGACGTGGTCGTCTAAAGGTGGCAAGCACGCAATCTACTGCGATGCCTGCACCGCGGCCGCGCACGGTTATGCAGCCCATATTGATTGACGGTACAGCGACAAAGTCGTAGACGTTGCCCGCTAGTTCGCCGCACGAGCTGCCGCCAGTACACCTTCGCGAACTGCCAACGACTGACTTTCCGTCTGGCGCGCAGCTAGCCCGTGGTGAATACTGGCCTCACCCGCCTACCGCAGCTTTCTAAGTCTCCATCGGCATGATGATGCGTTTACAACTCCTACGGATATCCTTCTATGACTGCGAAGCCTGTTCAGCACCCCCTTCGACAAAGGCATGGCGACGCCCACCGGGCAGTACGGAGTGCGTATCGGATCACACGGCTTGTCGCTTGCCCACTTCATACCGCTGACGGATGATGAGCGACTAACCCGCGGCTCCAATAACGCGAACTTCTCCTTGGACTTCATTCAGCCCCCCCCCCCCCCCCCCCAGCACCAACTCCCTGCACCACGTACGACGACATACTCATTGCTATTAGCGGGCTAAGCGCTTTTGGCTCCATACATTGGTACCCGCATACGAACCGGCTGCTGGACCGCCTACGTCGCTTCATTTCGACAACCAAACGGCCAATCCTACCAACACACAAGCACGGGTCACGAAGACATCGCAGTTTGTCAACATGTACCTTGGCCACGTGGTCAGCCACCTGGGCGAAGACTCGCCGCCCTGGTGGCAGGACTTCTGCAAAGACGGAGGCCGTCGAGTACACTCGAGTGGCTCATCGCGCTCAATGCCTGCGGCCACCATGGCCTGAGCCGTCGAGCCCCTCACCGCCGGCCGGTCCATACCGCCGCGCGAACAACAGTCGCCCTCAATCCATGCCGGATAACATCCGCGCGCTCATGCCCCGTCGACCCAACGGCACCGAGTCGTGCCTCTGCTTCTCGGCGGAGGCATGTGATTTGGAGGATCTGGAGACCAGTGCGGGTTATCCCGCCGCACAGACACGTGGGACGGACCCCTTCCTAGGGAACTGCAAGCATACATATCAAAACAGTACCGCTCGAGTCACCGCAGCAACTACGCCCCCCGGCGCCCTAGACTGAGCGCAGAATGGTGGCACCGGTCACCATTCTCCACTCAGTCTAATGTCGCTAATACTAGCCATACACTTCCTCTGCTACCTGTGCCCGTGATATATCAGCCACTATCACGTCGATCACCCTCTACTGGCATCAATGATGTCAGACACTCGCCCCGTCACTTGCATGTCCAACGGGGTACCACTCTTTCAGTCCACCCTCGGTCGCCTGCACACGACCACACTGCCTCGGCACTCGCCGCGCCAGACGCACCCCATCCCCCCCACTGTACAAGCACACACATATAGTAACATTGACGAAACCCGTTCAACCATTGAGGATGGGGTCGCACCCTCCCGACCGGCGAACTCGCCACCACTACCTTCTCATACGCATATGGCTGCGGGTACTAATACACCACCCACCTTTGTTGGAGCTCGGTATGCGCGTACTCACCGCGCAACGATCGGCTCCAGCAACCTCCACAGCCAGCACGCATCGCTAGCTCCCCGCTCGGCACAGCCCGGTTGCGCAGCTTCGGCGGTACCGTCGGCAGCATACCACGGGGCAATCGCCCGCCGCCCATCGCGGCACATACAGCCCGGTTGCAAGCTAACGGTCGCAACCGTATTCAGATCTGGGAGACCATCCGAGTCAATTCCATGAATGCGGCACTGGCTAAAGTGAACCTGCTGCTACCAGGCAGAGTGTTTCCCGCTCATTAGGGACCACCGGAGCGTCTTAAACACCAATTAAACAAACCACCCCAGTCGGTCCTATCGGAGTTCGTCTGACGATCACGCTGGCCTCTGCCGGCACTGGTCGAGATGTGCCGGGGTCAAACCTCATTCGACTACCGCCCCAACAAAAACATTGTATCTACACTGGTTCAGCGGCATTGTGTGCCCTACGCCAACATATCACAGCTCATGCCGCTCGTACAGGAAGGCATACGCGTCTGGCTGCGCTCACCGATGCCAGTGCAGTCGCGGTCGCCACCCTTCCGCCGTCAGCCGGCTTAACTTTCTTCACAGAAACATTCGCAAAGAACAGGATGTAGGCCGATGCATTGCCCTAGACCTCGACATTGTCAACTATTGGCCAGAATTGTTCCTCAGGCCGTTTGGCGTTGTCGACAAAGGAATGGGTTTGGGGGGGCACCCTTCGACGGACGTGTCATCCATGATCTGTCACACCCTGACGGCGCTGTGGATAATGGCACTGAGAAATCATCGATCCCCATTGCGGAGTACGAGTACTGCGACTCGATAGTGTGGAGTAGCGGCCTCGCAGAAATCTTGCGGGGTCGGTCTCGCACAAACTCGGCGCGTCTGGATCGCGGTCACGCCGAGCAAATTATTTCCGGTTGTTGGAGTAGCGTATCTTCGAAATACAGACCCAAGTCTTCGCAGGCTTCAGAGTTGGGGGTTCTTGTGTTGACGCTTGTTCCTTGTCGTAGGGCGTCGAGTCCTTGGGCGTGCGGCGTTATCGGGCCGGCGTTTCCTCGGAGTTCCCGTCGGGCGTGTGGCGTTATCGGGCCGGCGTTTCCTGGGGCTTGTGTGGCGTTATCGGGCCTACACGGGGGTCTTGTGCACGGCGGTTATCAGGCCAGTGCGGTCCTTCGCCTAGGCAGCGCGTTATCGGGCGCCCACCTAAACGGTATACGTTTAACGTGCCTTTGTTCCAGCACGGGATTGAGGGGGTGAGCACCCGAACCAGCAGGCGACGGGGGGCCGCGTGGCCGCGATATCGAGGCGGCTCTGCTTGCCGACGCTTGGTGGTTCCCCTGGAACCTCGGAGAAGACGGGAGGTCTTTGTGGTTTAGAGAAATTTCGGGACTGAGTCCTTACCCTATCCTATGTCCTTGCTACTGGCTACCCCCTGCTACTGCTTGCTAAGCCTACCGCTCTGGGCCTATCCTTACTTCTGTCGTGCTTGCTTTGCGATTCTTCAACCTGATTTGCGTAACGTAATCAAGATCTTACCTCGACGCGTTTTGCTCGGCGGGGTTTAGGGTCGGCGCATTTTGGCTCGGCGCGTCTTGCTCGGCGGGGTTTAGGGTCGGCGCGTTTTGCAGAGACAGGCGCGCTGGTCGACCCGTCGGGTGATTACGCGTCGCGCTGGATTCCGACGCCGTGTCTCATAGCCCATCACCCTCGTCGGCTTTCCCGTCGATCTCTGCCATTCGTCGCGCCCACCCCACCAACCACGTCGCGTTCCATCCATCGCGTCGAGTTCCATCACCCGCGTCCAGTTCCATCACCTCGGCGCCTTCTCTCTACGGCGCCCGGCGTGTTCTCTCCGCGGGGTGCTACCACAATAGCCGTGAATTTCTGTAACGGGATTACACGTACAAGTGGCTACAGTCACTTGTAACCCTAACAGTTACGTTAGCTGTTAGAGAATGGATACTTCCTCAACCTTGGTGTAAGGCACATCAATGGCTACATACATTTACGATCACCACGACGGGTGGTCCATAGAGACTTAGGATTCCTATTGGCTGAAAGCAGCATCTTTTAGTCAATGAGCGACATGCATAGCAATGGAATTCTGTCAACCAGCCGTTGGCAGATTCCCATCTTAGAATATTACATTTAGAGGAAGTCAGAAACATAAAACAAAAATAGCAGTTCTCATTTTAACCCAAACACATTATTTGGATCGTATATTTAGATTAATATATACTCGGAGGCCCGAGTATAATTAACTCTATATTAAACTAAGCTACGCTTCCTCGTACACGTGCGCACACGTGTTAGCTAAAGTAGTGAGCCAAAGTAGGCCCATTACACCTGGTAGCACTTTGTAGTCCGTCCAACGACCGACTAGTTGAGTTCGTACGTCACTGCACGAACGCGGAGCCGAGAACCTTCCCATGGATACTGAGGTACCCATGGAAAGCTCCACGACGCCTGCAACCCACGTTGCACGCGCTGACTGTCCCCACCTGTCAGACCCAGAGTGGGAGGCCCTCCAACGACTGTCAACAGTCATTGGTGAGGCGGCTGTAGCTACGATGCTGCGTACGTTAACGCCGACAGAGCAACACGGTGTTGCTCTGGGCTTCATCTTGAAGGAGCAGCGAGATGCTGCTACCACTACCGCGGTGTCGTCGGGGGCGACCCCCCG
>JAIKVE010000058.1:5625-36130 GCA_024679115.1 Phytophthora pistaciae | reverse complement strand
GTAAGCGGATCAATCGAAGTCCTGCGGCATATCCGGATTCAGGACGTCCCGTGGATTTGGTGAAAGACACCGAGCATAGTGACTGATGAATGCACCGTAAGTGCATTATATTTCGGTTGCATTGCCTTCAGTGCCATTAGTTTTCATATCGTCCCCAATGGAACGTGCTGCACCAGCAGCACTGCGGACACACGACTCGGCATCATTAGCACTGCGCCTCTTCCTGATCATGCGTACTGTATTACTAAGTCATCTCTACTAAGTACGAGCAGAACAAACGCATACAAATTCTGGCTACATATGAACATCGTTCTCATCATACTTTCATAGGATTTTTTTTTAAAATCTTGAGGCATTTTAATGCCTCCAGGTCATTTCACATCCAATCAAGCGAAAAGCCAAAATGACAGCCCGCCAGCGAGATGCCGCCATTCTTGACTTCACGCGTCGTGTCGAGAGCGGGGAACGAGACGTTGAGGTGCTCGTGGCTCAAGGCATTCCACTGACGCGATGGCTACGCAGCGCCGTTGACTGTTTTTCTGCCGTCTTCATCGAGGCGCGCTACGTGACGCGACCAAGACAAACCACAACGGTGGACTTGTTCATCACGAAAATTCAGGATGAGACACATGCAGCGATCGCTAGTGAATTGAGCTCCCAGCTCGTCAACTTTAGTCACGCGACGGGCTCGATCCTACCGGCTGGTGGGGGCAACATGGACTTGGTATTTCCTGGGACTCCGAATCATGTCGTGCGTCGTCCAGACACGGCGATGCGGCCGTTTGTATCGGCGGAAGGCGAGAAGCCGGTCTCCCCACGGTTTATCGTCGAGATCGAGATCGACAGCAAAAGTATTCTACGGGCCCAGCAGTATTGTCGTGAATACTTCGACCTCATCCCGCTGCTACGCGCGGCCTTGCTGTTCAAATCCTTCCCAGCTCGCAACGGAGTCTTCGCGTGCGTGGCGATTTTATATCGTCGTTGTGGCGTTGGCGATAATGGTGGAGTGGTGGTGGCCGACGTGGTAAGCTTCGGGAGTGCTTTACTACCTGAGGATGCTGAGCGTGAGCTGGAGCAAGAGCCTCGCAATCTGCCGCTTGTCCCGCCGTACAATCCAAACGAGGTCTTAGTGAGTCCGTGGCGAGCTCACCACCATCCTTTCGTGGAAATCCGAGCAGAAGACGTGTTCTACCGAAGCCTTGAGCGGTATTCTGGGCGCCGTGTCAACCCAAGGACGCTACCGGCACTTCGAATCGACCTCTGGGAAATCTACCAGCTTGTTGAAGGCATTCTGTTTTAACTTCAGGACGGGCATTTGCGTCGAAACCAGGAAGCCCCCCCTCCCTTTGCTGCTCCCCGATGGTTCAGCTCTTTTACCGTCTAGGAGGGAGGAAGTGGCTCGGTGAATCGTTTGAATGATGTCAAAAACGTCGAAAAGGAAGCAACAGCTCCAAGGACGGTTGAGTGGGAGCAGACGATTCTGTCAGCGCTGCGGACATACAAGCAACTGAAGGGGGATCTTCTTGTGCCTCAGACGTTTGTGGTTCCTTGTGGAGACAAGAGCTGGTCGTCAATGACATGGGGGTACATACTAGGTGAAGCTGTGAAAATCCTTCGAGCCAAACTGAAGAACAAGGTGCCTCTGCCCATTCGAATGGAGGAGGAACTGGAGAGGATGGACTTCGTGAGGAACGTGAGCGAGTACAAGTGGGATACCATCGTCCTGCCGGCTTTGCGGAGATTTCACGAAGTGCACAAGCACACGGATGTCCCAAAAAGATTTGTCGTCCCAACCGGAGATGACGCGTGGGCATGACCGGCCTGGGGCCACCGATTGGGGAGCACGATCGACAGCATTCGTCAAAGGAAAGCGTTTAGCGGTCAAGGGGCCAAGTGGGAGGAATAACTTGACAAGATGGAGCTTTGCTACGATATGCCACTCGTCGATCGCGACTGGAAGGAGAAGTTGCTGCCTTCGTTTCAAGTGTATCGGCAAGAGTTTGGTAACTGCATTATTCCAATGGCCTTCACAGTGCCATCTTCTCCTCCATGGCTCCAGAAGGCCTGGGCATTGCCCCTCGGACAAGTTGTCGATGATATGCGCCGCGGGAAGTGCTATGTTGAACACGCGGCTTGAGACAAGGTTGTACTTGACGCCGTCGGTTTTGCGTGGGACCGTAACGGCGCAGTGTGGGATGAGATCATTGTGCCAGCTCTTCAAGCGTACGTCGACATTTACAAAAAATGGCAAGATCTCGAGAAACTTCATTGTTCCCTCTGAAGACCCATGGTCTCATAGAGCACGAGGGAAGAAGCTGGGTCTGACGCTCTATAATGTGCGAGACCAAGGAACATACTGAGTACTTTACAAACTGCGGACCCGACTTTGAAAAGCTGTTTGAACTTGGTTTGATCCTCAAGCTGTCGCCTCGAGCGTGGAAGAAGCGTGTCGCTCCGTTGCTGGACATCTACGCCGAGGTGCATGGGGAAGGGGAAGTCCCACGCCGCGTGGGACGAAAAGGTGTGGGGCATTCGCCTGGGTCTCATCCTAGCCCGTAATTCGCATCTTGTACCGCGCAAGTGATGGCGGAAGCCAACTTTGTTAGTTGTTACTTCTTCCGGTTTGGTTTGCGCCGTTTAAGTGAGTTGGAAGGTGAACAACCGCCGATCGAAGGAATCAACAACACTTCAGTTAGCTGCCCGACTTTTTAGCCTGCGGTGGGACGTGTTAGAGAGTGAGTATTGATACTACGCAATATAGCCTTTCGTCAGTAAAAAGAGGTGAGTTTAGAGTTACTCACGACCGGTGGAGATTCAAGTAGCAAGTACTTGTTTGTGCAAAATACGTTGCTGGCGTTGGTTCTTGGTAGTGTTCGCACAAACACTAGCTAGACTAGCGTTTGCAAAATGTTTGTTAGTGCTATAGTAGTTTTGGCTAACATGTTTGCGGAGTTAGACGGCTTTTATTCATCTTCAGGGTCTTTTCAGTTGCCGAAAGCTGACAAGTACGAGAAGATCTTCTCAACTCCAATAACTATATCCTTATACCAGATACCTGTGGTTACGCGGTGGTGCGTGTGCGTGGGATATCAGCACTTACAGTGAGGTAGTGTATTGTGAAACTATTATTGTGTCCGCGGAGTTCTTGCAGAACCTAAGAAAAAAGAAGAAGAAGAAAAAAAAATTCTAAACAAAAAGGTGAAATGGTGTTGCTACATGTATTGAAACATCATGTATCCAAGCAAAATGTTCACCTCCTCTTGGACCATCTACGGCTTGAAGGTGAAAAGCTTTCCGGGGTACTCTGCGTCGTACATCTTGTAGTACGCACGCCAAATATCCGCATTCGGACTGGTAGTGGATCTAAGTTTGAGCACCGTGTTGTAGACGTCGTCCGGGCTTTTCATGTCAAAACATCCACTGCTTAAACAGTGCCGTCTGCAAATTTGTAGCGAGCTGCTTCGTAGTAGGGACCGTCTTCGCCGCTTCCAGTATTGATGCCAGTTTTTCATCGCCGAAGCTCTTTCGGAAAGTTTGGATCATTGTCTTCGCTGAGTTTTCCTTGTTGTAGGCCTTCATGTACTGAACAAACACCACCAGCAGCGGATTGCTGAGTAGATCGTCCGTCGCCTCGTTAAGCCTCAGCTTCTTGAAGATGTCCGTTGGGTAAGTGCCCTTGTGCAACCAGCCGGCAATGAACGCCTTCTTCAAGTTTTTGGTCGCAGCACTCGCGGTGTCGTCCACTGTGGCGAAGATCTTGGGGATAAAGTCTTTGTCGCCGCCATAGTACTTTCTAAAGACGTCTAGTATCGACACCTTTTTGCCCGGGTTCTTTGCGTTGTAGCGTGTCAGGAAGTTCATCCAGGTATCAAGCGCCGGGCTTTCGAGCAGGTCGTCCGCCTTGTTTTCGAGCTTTAGCAGCGTGAATATTTCCATGGGTGATCTGTCATAGCTGAGCCAGCGGGCAATCTGAGCCGCCTCCAGCTTTATAGCAATTTGCTGCGTCTGCGGGATCTTTGCCGCCTCTGCCAGCATACTTGACACTTTGTCCGCTCCGTAGTGAGCCGACAGGGCTCCTACCATGTTCTGGTCCACGTCGTTGTCGCTCAGCATCTTCACATACTTGGCCCAAGTCTTCCACTGGGGGCTCGCAAAAATGTTTGACCCTGCCTCGTCGAACTTTGCCAAAACGATGGCATCCGCTGCGGTTACTTTACTCGCCAGCCACTCCGTGGGCACCTTGGGGCCAAAAAGATCATCCAGCAATGTTATTCCGAACACCCTGTTTTCGTCGTCTGGGTCGTTGGTGTCCACCTTGTCGTTGCCCCTCAACCCTCGCTCGGTTGTAATCGAGCGAGCAAGAGCAGACAGCGGGGTCTTGGTCGTCTTGGACTCTTCAGCCACAGCAGTGATATACATACTGGCAAGGAAGACAGTGGATAGAACTGCGATGTAGTAACCACGCATGACTGTTTGAGGCCCGAGACTTCGCGAGAGAAATGGAAACTGAGTATGAAGTTCGACTACAGTACAAACAGGTTTGAGGACGCAGAGCAGATGCTCGAATGGAAACCTCATGGAACCGCGGACAGCTCGGTCCGAACTTGTACAATTCTCGTATTGTATTGTGCTTTGCAGACTTTTTGGCACTTCGGACTGTAACTCGTGCGACTTATCGAGCACGACTTGTTGATAAATCGTACTCGAGTACGAATTGCTGTAACTCGTGGATGGTCAACCAGCACTAAAGTGCACAAACGCCATCTCCTGCATGATCTAGCGCATCTAGCAAGGATTAGCATCCTTTTGGCACTTTTAAAAAGTGCCATTCCGAGCCAAATCGGTTTGGAAACACGATTCAAGCAACTCGCATTCACAGCCTCCATGGTTTACCGCTAAGTACGAACACTAAGTAGTGCACTAAATAGGAGGGCAAACTGGATGCAAAGCACAATACATGATGCACAATTACAGTACATGCACCGCATGAAACAGGTTTTTACATTCTAGCTTTTGAAGAAACTTACTAATCTTTAAGATGATAAGCTAGATTAAGTTAATCCAACTGGATGGATTTCCTACTAACTCACAGCACGTGATTGCCAGGGTCTCATCAAGAGATTAGATGAGTTGCAAGTAAGTATTCGGTCAGCGACTCCAGCGAAACATGTTACCCGCCCCTCCCCTGCATCTGTTCGAAGAAGCACTCCTCACGGAGGACGGCGCAGCACTAACTACGCGTATTGAATATTTCCTTTTTCGTAGTCGAGTCTAACGTTTGAAGGTGTCGCAACCCGAAAGCCCATTGCTCAAAACTGCTATATATTGTAAGAGCATGCTATTCTACGTTTCCACATTTTTCACTACGTAGTAGGCTAGCATGATCTAAAGTCGGGGCACGATATTGACAAGATGGGCTGTGGTTGAAGCAATCGGCTCGAGCGTGGAACAAGCGCGTCATCCCCTTACCTACAAAATAAAATGCGAAGAAACGGACGAGTCCCACGCGACTTCGTGACTCCGTCGGAAGATCGTGGGAGCAACGCATGTGGGGTACCAGTACACGCTTAGGACTCATTCTATTGTGCTGGCAGAAACTGAAGGGGCTAGTAAGTCGCCGGTTTTTGGAACGTCCGAAATAGGATATCATATCTCTACCAATACTTGTGCATTGGAGTCCATCCGCGGCTTGAATAAAAGAAGAATACAAGGGGAACACGTTTATATCCACCGTGGTGGCCGCAAGAGAGAGTTGATGGCACCCTGCCGCCCTTACGACAACAACTCTTTTTAGGAGTAAGAACCCTTATGGGCGGGCAAATTGTCCTCTAGGAAAGCGATACAACTAGAGCTAACTGGCCACTGCGATCTTCGCCAACGAATAGATCTCACAAAATCCTACTGGATGTAAGTTACATAATCCTGTGTTTACAAGAATGGCAAAGTCCCGTATGGGTTTATTGTCCCTTCTGAAAGCCCCTGGCCGAAGCGAGCGTGGGCGAAGAAGCTTGGTGTGTTGTTGAGTCGCATCCGGTACTGCGGAGCCTACTTTGCATATTATGGACGCGACATCGGAAAGCTGGGTGAACTTGGAGTGGAACTGAAGCTGGCGTCTGGAGTGTGGGCCAAGCATGTTGTTCCATTGCTGAAGATTTACGCTGAGATGCATGGAGAAGGAGAAGTATCAGCTGATTTTGTGATCCCGTCGGAGGATCCATGGGATGAGAAGATGTGGGGCGTTCGCCTGGGAGTCATCGTAGCCCAGAACTCGCATTTTAACGCGCAAGGGATGGTGGCGTCCAAGTCTGAAAGCCGATTGTGTGCTAATCCTTGGGTTGTGCCTTGCACCTTCGTACCGCTAAAACGTTGCGCAATGCCAAGGAGCATCGATTTACCGTGGGAACTGTGCCTTGTCATCCGGGACGTAGGGCTGATGCTGCGGCAAGAATACTCTGTTGACCCTAGCTAGTAAGAAGACAAATACAAAGACGACCACTGATACAAAACAATCTGTTACACAAAGCGGTGTTCTCCTTGCACTACATCCTTGTCCTGCGACGTCACCATGAAAAGAAAGAATGACTAGGAAGAGCGCCGACTAAACAATAAATAATTATCGTTTAGTCGGCGCTCTTCCTAAGAGCCTAGTCATTCATTTTTTTTCATAAACGACTATCTGCAACGCATTTCCGAAAGCGAGAGCTTTGTCGACCCGTTTGTCAAGGCGTACTTCAACAGGTCGACCTGCTAAACTAAAAAAAAAAAAAAACAATCATTCGTCATGGGGTTGCAATCCGTTGTCATTTTGTTTCATTTTCACTACTCCTTCACACTGTCTGAGGAAAGAGTTGCTAGTTAGCCTGGAGTTGATCCTAGTTCTGGCTTAGAAACGGATAGTCCGTGTACCCAGTCTCAAGCGGGACGCCAGGCTGTGGGTAGAACAACTTCCAGTTCGGAGTGTTTAACTCCGCTCCCTTGCGCAGACGCTCCACGAGGTCAGGGCTTGCAATGAAGTCGCGACCGAAGGCCACGAGGTCGGCCACTCCGTCGTCGACGGTCTGGAGCGCATCCTCCCGATCGAAGCCCGAGGCGGTGACCAGCACACCCTTGTACAAGTCCCGGAAGTGACGAGCGACGCCGACTTCAGGCGCTTGAACGTTGGGTGCGTGCGCGCCGCGGCGCTCAATGACGTGAAGGTAAGCCAGATCGTAGTCGTTGAGCCTGTTCACGACGTACCCGTACGTCTCACGCGGGTTCGAGTCCTTGCAGTCGAACGTGTCACCGAAAGGAGACAAACGGATGGCGACTTGGCTCGAAGGCAGACTGGACAGAATGGCCTCCACCACCTCCAAGGTGAGCCGTGCGCGGTTCTCGATACTGCCGCCGTAGCTGTCGGTACGCTGGTTCACGCTGTCACACAAGAACTCCTCGAGGAGGTATCCGTTGGCAGCATGGATCTCCACTCCATCGAAGCCGGCAGCGATGGCGTTCTCTGCCGCGCGCTTGTAGTCCGCGACGATACCCGGGATCTCCTCGATCTCCAGAGCTCGAGGGGTGACGTAGTCCTTGCGGCCTTCGCGCGTGACGGCGTGGGTGGTGATGTCCTCGGCCCGCGTGGCACTCGACGACACTGGCAACTGTCCGTCGGGCTGGTTCAGCGGGTGACCCACACGTCCCGTGTGCCAGAGCTGCACGAAGATCTTGCCGCCCTTGTCGTGCACCGCCTTGGTCACCAACTTCCACCCATCGACCTGGGTTTGATTGAAGAGTCCGGGGGCTCCAAAGTACCCGCGAGCGGTTGGACTGATGTTGGTGGCTTCAGCGATGAGGAGGCCTCTATCCGTGGCACGCTGCGCGTAGTACTCGGCCGTTAGGGCAGTCGGGACACCGCTCTCGCCAGTACGCAAACGTGTCAAAGGAGCCATGACGACGCGGTGGTTGAGCTCGACGGGGGATTTCGTCCCACCCAGCTTGAATGGAGTGAAGAGCTTCGGGGTGACGGAGGATACCATGACGATCTTGAGGTTGTGTCGCTTGGTGCGTTGGACGCAAACTGAAGAATGAGGTGGTTTTGAGACTTGCAAAAGTTTCCTCCACGCAACTACATAGGCCATCGACAGGAGACCATTCCCACTTCACTGAAAGTCGAGAATAGTTCACGCCATCGCTACTCACGCGTCATTATGATGATAAGACGGAAATGTCTTTTTAATGTGCCCTTCGTTGGACGAGTTCCAAGACCCAGGCACGTCCTAAACCCAGTAACGTCCTAGACCCAGACACGTCAGTAATTCCAGCACAGTAAATTGGCTGCAATCGTTTACTGTAGGGGTAATACACGCCGTTTCATCGGAAAAAAAATCGGAGGTGAGTACCGTAGCGAGTCACATTCTGGGAAGATTTTCAAATCGAGTCACCTTTTGGAAATTTCCCTATTTAAAATGATGACTTGGGTCGACGGCTGAGTGCTCAATGGTTTCAAGTAACGTTAGTGGTACTAAGTGACAGACCGACGAGTGAATGGAGACGGACAAGAGGTTTACGTACGGCAGGACAGCGTAATAAAGCTGCAACTTCAAACTCGTACATTATCCCAGCTGCATCTATGAAAAAAGCTCCAGAGTAATCCGCAGTAAACAGCAAGCATGACGAACTTAGAACGAGTTGTTGCTGCTCTGATCGTTTCGTTTCGTTTCGCATTGAGGTACATTGTTGTCTGTTAACTTCTTTGGCTAATGACATGAACTCTCTGATCGTGCGTAAAATAAATAAAGATTTATGCCATGAGGTACAGACTCCTGATTGCGTCGGCCGGTTTGCGCCACGCTTGATTTATTTATTTTCTCCGCCTGTATAGCGTCAGTGGAGCACTGACGCAATCGACTCAAAGTTTACCAATCAAGGGAATAAGCTTGTTGCGTGAGCCCACTGCAGTGACTCACGTTTCAATTTCCCTTGTCCAAGTACGACCCAAGAACCCCCCACCCCCCCCCCCCCCTACCTTCTACCATGGCTGCCAACCTTGTCTTCCACCACACGGACCGCACCTCGCACCACACCCTTCGTGTGGCCTCGGAACCCAGGCCCGTCGTCAGCGCGGACGAAGTCCTGGTGGAGATTCGCGGCGTGACGCTCAACTACCGAGATACCATCGTCGCCAATGGTACTTACGCGTTCCCGGTCAAGGAAGACCTCGTCCCTTGCTCGGATTGGCGGGTGTTGTCGTGGAGCTCGGCGACAACGTCAAGACTCTGCAAGTCGGAGACCGCGTCGTTGTCAACTTTGACATGAACAATCTGACTGGACGCCAGCCTGGCTCGAAGCGGGAGTCACTCGGTGGCAACATCGACGGCGTTCTACGCCAGTACATCGCTCTGCCCGCAGAGGTCCTCACCAAGGTGCCGGAGGCCTGCGAGCTTAGCTTCGTCCAGATCGCGTCGCTTGTGGCGTCCGGGGTCACCGCCTGGAACTCGCTCTTCGGCCTCACACCACTGAAAGCCGGACAGACCGTCCTGTTTCAAGGTGCGTTTTTGCCTGTTGCGTAGTCTCGACTACCAGTTACTCACCTTTATGCATATATGTTGCAGGCACAGGAGGTGTGTCCATCATCGGCCTCCAGCTCGGCAAGGCCGCTGGAGCCACCACGATCATCACCTCGTCTTCCGACGAGAAGCTGCGGTTTGTCCAGGAAATGTTCGGAGCCGACCACGTGATCAACTACAAGACGCAGCCTCACTGGGCGGCAGAGGCCAACAAGATCACTCAAGGTCGCGGCGTTGACTTCATCCTTGAGACTGGCGGCTCCGGAACGATCTTGCAGAGTATCGAGGCGATCACGCTCGGTGGCGTCTTCGCGGTCATCGGCTTCCTCTCCCCGGCGAAGCAAGAAGATATGCCCGACCTCACGGGGCCTCTCCTCGACAAGGAATGCATCATTCGCGGCATTGCGGTTGGCAGCCAGGAGCTGCTTCGCGACTTGGTGAAGTTTGTGAGCGAGCACAACATCCAGCCTTTTGTGCAGAAGACGTTCGGCTTTAGTCGCGAAGAGGTGATCGCGGCCTTCGACTATCTTCAGGCTGGACGGCAGATCGGAAAGTTGGCATCGAGGTTAGCCAGTAGAGCGCCACATGCTGAATTGAATACCACCTTGATGGTCGCTGTTCCACCAGGAATATTAGCATTCCATAGCATAACTTTGACGATTTTTTTTTTGTGTAAATAAAAGTAAAAAAAAAAACGGATTCCTGTTGTCCATCCCAATAATGGGAAAGGAGACTTAGCTGGCCCGAAGACACCCCACGCACGAGGGGTCTTCGCTGGGAGTCGTAGCGATCCCTAGTCTGTATCTCATGTTACCGAAGACCAGCGTGTACTGGTAAAATAAAATGGCAATTAGACAAAATTCTAGACGATTCTAGACGATTCTAGACGTTTCTAGATTCTATACTCTCGTAGACTCTAGAATTGTTTTGATTTGCTGCTGATTGGTTGATACAGTTATTAATACCCGTATCGGGAAATGCTGCGGCTCAGCGCGCCGGCGTGGCGCCTCGCGCGGAAGCTTTCACACGCCAGCGCCTGCGGAGGAGGAGGAGGACTGCGCTCTGCCTTAGCACTCCGTAGCTTCAGCTCTACACCGGTCGAAGGAGGGGCGGGTACACTCGATGGCCTGAAGGTTGTCAAAAACAACCACAAAGTCACCGCTGGGCCAACTGCATGGGAGCAGAAGACCCTAACGGCCCTACAAGCGTACAAGAACTTGCACGGGGACCTCCTTGTGCCCAGACCGTTCGTGGTTCCTGATGGAAACAAGTCCTGGCCGTCGGTGGCGTGGGGATACCGACTGGGTACCGCCGTGAATAGGCTTCGGGCACGGGCGAAGAACAAGTCGCTGTCCCCCAGAATGGACGAGGAGCTGGGTAAAATGGGCTTCATCATGAACGCGCCGCGGTACAAATGGGAGTCTATCATTCTGCCTGCTTTGCGGCAGTTCCGGAATGTACACAACCACACGGACGTGCCGGCGGGGTTTGTCGTCCCGACGGGCGACGACGCGTGGCCGGAGCTGGCCTGGGGCCACCGTCTTGGCAACACGGTCCATGATATTCGACATAGAAACTTCTATGCCGCTCAAGTGACCAAGTGCAAGAAGGAGCTTGACAAAATGGAGTTCTGCATTGACATGTCGATCGTGGAACGCGATTGGGAGGAGAAGATCCTGCCGTCGATCCGAGTCTATCACCAGGAGTTCGGAGACTGCATTATACCGCAGTTATTTGTAGTGCCATCCTCTGCCCCATGGCCAGAGAAGGCCTGGGGGAAGCCGCTTGGAATTATTACTCGCGATATTCGACAAGGTTCTAGCTACGCCGAACAAGTTGTGAGAGACAAGGGCGAGCTTGATGCGGTCGGTTTTGCGTGGGACCGTAGCACCGCGGTGTGGAACGAGATGATACTCCCGGCTATTGCAACGCACGCCAATGTTTACAAGACTGGACACGTATCGTATGGATTTGTAGTTCCTGCCGAAGACCCGTGGCCTAAGAAAGCGTGGGGGAAGAAGCTGGGTGCGACGCTCTCTGTAATGCGAGGCCAGGGCACATATTTTGCACACTACGGTCGCGACATTGACAAGTTGAACGAACTTGGTGCGAACCTCAAGCTATTGCCTCGAGCGTGGAACAAGCGCGTCGCTCCGTTATTGACCACCTACGCTGAGCTGCATGGACCGGGAGAAGTCCCAGAAGACTTTGTGGTTCCGTCAGAGGCTCCGTGGGAGAAGAAAATGTGGGGTGTTCGTCTAGGGCTCAATGTAGCCCGGAATACGCAGTTTGGACCACGTTAGTGATGGCACGATGGTTACACACGCAAACCTGAGGTTGGTGAGGCTGGAACAACGTCCCTGCATCACTTTCCACTGTCGAAAGCAAATGAGAACTGCGACTCAACGTGCTAGAAAAAAAAAAAAAAAAACATTTGGTGCATCTTAAACCTAAATTATGTTTTAGGAATGACCCATTCAACGCGTCCAAGACTCCGACCAGTACTCTAAGCTGTTCTAAACATTCCTAAGAGTGAGTGATGACTCTAATAGAGTCCCCCTACACATTGAACCCACTGACGGTGCCACAGTCCCTCCACACTTCTCCCTTCCGCGTCAGTAAGTTAGTGATGATCTCGTCCGTTCCTGTTGCGTAGGGGCGTGTGTGGTCTGCATGGAGCGGCGGCTTCTGCGCAACTGAGAGCGTGAATGCCAATGCCATTGCATCGGTTGCTGACGGACAGTCTCAGCTGCTCTTGGCAGCGGGTGAAGGTCGCGTGGATCGCATTAAGCTGCTGCTGCAGTACGAGAAGGCGGAGGTGAATGCTGCCTCTGAAGACGGCGAGACGGCATTAACCATCGCAGCCAATAGGGGCCAATTGGGCGTGGTTAAGGTGCTGCTCAACTATGGAGCAGACATTGAGCTGCAGGGCTTGAAAGGGTTCACGCCCTTGGTGTGCGCAGCTGAAGACGGCCACGCGGAGATTGTTCGACTTCTGCTGGAGAAAGGTGCAGCGGTGGATAGCCAAGGGGCGGTGGGTAAGCAGACGGCGTTGATGTGTGCTGCTGTGAGGGGTCATGTGGAGATGGTTGAGTTGCTACTAGAAGGTGGGGCGAGTTTGGAACTTGCAGGTGAAGATGGAGACTCAGCGCTGCTTTTGGCGGCACAAGAAGGTCACGCAGAGGTTGTGAGGCTGCTGGTGGACCATGGAGCGGACATTGAGGTGAAGGGGGCAAGTGGAGACTCGCCCCTTGTTCGAGCGGCGACACGTGGGCACATTGACGTCGTGAAGGTGTTGGTGGAGAAGAGCGCTGAGGTGAACGCTCGAGCGGAGAACGGTGACACGGCGCTAAACCGTGCAGCCAACAAGGGACACCTGGAAGTGGCTCGTATTTTACTTGACAGTGGCGCAGACGTTGAGCTGACGGATGAAGATGGATTTTCTCCGTTGATCTGTGCATCGAAAGAAGGCTTCGTGGACATTGTTCGGCTTCTCGTTGATACCGGCGCTGAGGTCGATGGGACGAATACTGAAGGAACCACGCCGCTGATACTTGCTGCGGAACGAGGACATGCTCAAGTCGTAAAATTCCTGGTCGAGAAGAAAGCTGGGCTGGATCGTCGAGGCAAGATAGGAGATACTGCCTTGATCCAGGCTGCTTTTCTCGGGCACTATGAAGCGACTCGTGTTCTCGTCGAAGCTGGCGCGGCTGTTAACCTGGCGCACACGGATGGGTTCACGCCTCTGATGTGTGCGGCGCAAGAGGGATACGCAGACATTGTCGAGTTCCTGATTACAAATGGAGCAGTGCTGGATTCACAGTCGGTGCAAGGAGAGCGAGCCACGACGATCGCTGCCATAAACGGACATTTGGAAGTGATCCGTCTCCTTCTAAAACATGGAGCAGATCCTGACCTCGGAACGGGTAACAACTGCTCGCCGATGCTGGTCGCTGTGGATAATGGTGGCCATCCTGACATTATTGAGCTGCTTCTGGCGAATCACGCAAGCATCGATGCTCTGGATAACGACGGAGACACAGCTCTCCATGAATGCGTCTACGAAAACCAGATCGAGTGTGCACGTCTGCTGTTGAAGAATGGAGCAGACCCAAATTTGCCGAATAAAGTTGGATTCACGCCTCTGATGAGTTCGGCGCAGCTCGGGTATGCAGATTTTGTGGACATTCTCGTCAAAGGGGTGCTGATCTGGAAGTGACGGAGAATAGTGGTAGAACGCCACTACTACTCGCTGCAGAAGAAGGTCATTTGGCGGTGGTTGACGCGTTGTTAAACCACGGCGCTGCTATCGATGCTGCTGATGAGAATGGCAAGACTGCGCTGATGGCTGCAGCGTACCGAGGGTATGACAATGTGGTGCGATTGCTGCTCGAAAATAATGTAAATGTGGCTGCGACGGATAATGCCAATCGAACTGCAGCCGTCTACGCTCGACTGAATAACCGCGTCGATATCAATCGCCTCATCACGGATCATTTGGTCGAGCATCCTAATGGCGAAGTTGACGCCTCGGAGCTCATTCTCAGCAAGCCGTCTGCTTCAGTGAGCAAAACAGGGTGGTTTCTTCCCAGCCGAGAGATCCGCAAGGAGAAGGATCCCTTCAGCTTTGGCTCGTTCGGTAAAGTCTATCGAGGCTGGTGGCTCAATTCGAAAGTCGTTGTCAAGTGTGTGGTCGTCGAGTCCGAGAAGGAGAAGCAAGCCTTCCATCGCGAAGCTCGGATCTGGCACCAAGCTCGACACCCGAACATTTTGCCCTTCTTTGGCGCTTCCGACGAGAGTGTCCCGTACTTCTTCGTCTGCGAGGAAGCGACAAACGGCAACTTGATGGACTACTTGTACCGTCAGAAGAGCGAGGGACGAGTCATTGTCTGGCGTAAAATGCACGAAGCGGCCTTGGGGTTGCTCTTCTTGCACGAGCGTGGGATCATCCACAGTGATCTCAAGTGCAACCAAATCCTGGTGAGCAAGGATGGGGTCGCAATGCTGACGGACTTCGGCCTAAGCTTTGACTCGGCCGACGCCAGAGGAGTGGGCAAGACGGTTGGGGCCATCCGTTGGAAAGCACCTGAGGTTATTCGAAAAGATGACCCTAGTATGCCCACTTTACAGTCCGACGTGTATTCTTTCGGCATGTGTATCGTGGAAGCTGTCACTGGTGAGGTGCCGTGGGGGAAACTACCGGATCCTGTTGTCAAATTCCATGTGAATCGCGAGCATTTTTTGCCGAGACCGAAGGCCTTTCGAGCCGACGATCAGTGGGCGTTGGTCAAGGCCATGTGTGCCTTCGACCCAGTCAAGCGGATGAAACTCACGGACGCCGTCAACAAATTGCAGTATTTCGCTCAGGAAGAGCTCATCCAGGAGCGCATTGCAGAATACAACGAGGAGGCAGCCAGGGAACTCGGACCGTAGCGACCTGGAGCTCAATTTCGACTTGTGAAAAGTACCCCAATATATGAAATGCCAATGATCTAGTTCAGATAGTAATCATCATGTTTTGAGAAGTCAGCATTATAGCTCTATTGGCTACAGATACTGAGCTGGACATAGTCGAAGGCTGCGAGTACGTCGAAGCCCAACGTCTTTTTGACCAATATATTGTGTGTTGCGCTCGCTCAAAACTTCACAAACTCAACGACTACGACCCCCACGCCATTTTGGGCCGCGGCATGGACACGCCAAAATTTTAAGCGCCTGGAGGTCTTATTTCTACATGGGCGTGCTGCTTACAGCTGCGAGCTTCAATTATGAGGATGTTCACAGACAAACTTTTGAACAAGGAGCAGCCGACCCCGTCGAAAGTTGATTTTAAATCATTTAAAAATGCAAAACCCCTACGTAGAGCCTGCGCACACGGACGAATTCCCAGTAGAATACTGGTAGCTCTCATTTTAACATGAAAACGTATTGCAGCTAAGTCTGTAGTTTTATGGGGAAGATTAACCATGGTGCTGAAAGCTCCTTTCTACTCTTCGCTTACTTCGTAGCATTAGCATTTCTTCCTTCCCTGGGGTCGTTAGCGGAGAAAGTCAAAACCCAAGCATGGTACGGTACTTGGTTCTTCACACAAATGGGATACTATTATTTCGCCGGCTTTGCGCAGGTTCTGGGACTCCACAACCACACGGACGTGCCGGCGGAGTTTGTCGTCCCGACCCGCGACGACGCGTGGCCGGAGTTGACCTGGGGCCACCGTCTCGGTAATACGGTCACTCGCATTCGACGAAAGGGTGGCTACGCCGCTCAAGTGGCCAAGTCCAAGGACGAGCTCGACGAAATGGCGTTCTGCTACGACATGACGCTGATGGATCGCGACTGGGAGGAGAAGATCCTGCCATCGATTCGAGTCTATCGCCAAGAGTTCGGAGACTGCATTATACCGCGAGCATTCGTCGTACCTTCCTCTGCTCCATGGCCAGAGAAGGCGTGGCGAAAGCCGCTTGGAATGGTGGTCAATGAAATGCGATTCCGTAAGGCGTTCGCGGAGCAAGCGGCTCGAGACAAGGGCGTGCTAGACGCTCTTGGATTCGCGTGGGATCGGAGTGACGCGCTGTGGAACGAGATCGTTATTCCCGCTCTTAAAGTGTACGTCGACACTTGCAAGAATGGCAAAGTTCCGCCCCAGTTTGTTGTTCCCTCGGAAGACCCGTGGCCTTCGCAAGCGTGGGGGAAGCGCTACTCGTCGAATTGCGATTAAAGGGCACATACTTTACGTACGCACTACGGGCGCGACATTGAAAAGTTGGATGACCTCGGATTGGACGTCAAGTTGTCGATTAGAGCGTGGAAAGAGCGCGTGGTGCGGTTGGTGAGCATGTACGTCGAGCTTCATGGAGAAGAGGAAGTGCCACACGACTTCGTGATCCCGTCGGAGTCTCCTTGGGAGGAAAATATGTGGGGAGTGCGTCTGGGGCTTATCGTTGCTCGCAACCCACAGTTCTCACCGCGCAAGTGACGGTGAAGGCCAACCTTACAGTGGTCTCAAGTGCTGCTTTGCGTCGCTAAAGAGCGGTCTAACGTCAGAGAAACTTTGAACATGGCTAGAGTTTAGTATCCGAGCCATGAATGAAGCACTACTTCAAGTTGTCTTGCCATAACAAAAAATCTGATTGACTTTCACCGCTACGCACGACGCAGTTAATACTCGATCTCGGACATTCTCAAGGCTAGGAGAAGTGCGTCCTCCTCCGACATGACGCCGCCTTGAGCTGCACTGCCACTGCTGCTCGAGTTCCGTCGTCCACCTCGTGGTGCTGCTGGAGTTGCTGTAGACTTTTTACGCTTCTTGGCTGCTGGGGCTGCTGCCTTCGCTCCAGTGCTTCTCGACCGCTTCGCCGGCTTTTTACCTTCTGGGGTCGAAGACTCCGCAGCGCTCGCAGAGGCAGGAGGCTTTTTATCGGCCAGCTTCTTCTTGGACGTCTTAGCTGCACCACGGGGGGACTTTGCTGGCGGCTTCTGCTCCTGACGCTTGGGCTTTGCTGCCGCCTTCTTTGGCGAGGGGGCCGCTGCCGTAGTTGCTGCGACCTGGGGTTCAGCAGGCTCTGCTACGCGACTATTACCGTCGATGTTTGCTGGTGGGACTCCTGCCTGGTCTCCACCTTCGCTTCCGTTCAGTGGTGAGAACTGCAACCGGCGGGGGGTTTGTGGCCGCTGGCACTGCAGTTCGTCTTCGGCAGCTGTTGCTCCGTTGCTCGACATCTCCGTCGGCTCCTTCACCTTCTTCTGCTTCTTCTTCTGAGACGAGCCCTTGATCCGAGGAGTGCCAGGCGTTTGTTTCGGCTGCGTCGGCGTGGGCGCTGTGTCAACTGGTTCGTGACTGCTATCTGCCAACTCCGATAGCCGGATAGCCTCTTTGAGCGCATCCTCCTCCGACAGCCCCAACTGGTACTCGAACGCCTGCAGAGCCATCGCCTGATTAATCGCCTCGCGGAGCATAGGGCTCTCCCTCTTAGTCTTAGGCATCGCCTTCCGCGCTGGAGCTCGTTTCAGTTGCTTTGGCTTGGGTTTCGTCGGCGGAGGGATGGTAGTTTCAGGTGCTGGAGCTAGTACTGCTGGTTTTTCGCTCTCTGTTGCGGGGGCTGGGACAGGAGCCTTGCACTCCAAGTCGTCGTCACAACTGCCACTTTGTTCTTCACTGGCGGCGTTAGCTCCGATGCCTTCCCCAATTCCAGCAACAGTAAGTTCGGTAGGCGCATCGAGCGTCGTGCTCGATGAGGTAGACCGCTTCTTGCCGCTCCCTGCTTGCTTCGCTTTTGCTTTGGCCCCCACCCTCTTTTTAGTAGTGGCAGTACCCGTAACTTTAGCCTTCGCCTTAGTTGTTGCCTTTGGCTTCGTCTTTGGCGTCGTCTTTGGTTTTGCCTTGGCTTTGCCATTCGCACTTGGTGCAACGTTAGCAACGATAGCTTGCGATTTCTTCTTCACAGTCGAGGTTTCAGCTGCGTCATCGTCCGTCTTCTTAGGGGCGCCGTCAGACGCCGACATCTGAATAGCCAACATGATGGCGTCCTCTTCTGACAAATCCAACTGGTACTCTTTCATCAAGCGAGCATCCTCCGGATTTTCACTCGCTGGGGCTGACTCCTCCTCGACTTCATCGTCGGAAACGCTAACGCGGTCATCATCGGAGCTTTCTCCCATCACAAGCGACAAGTCCGACTCCTCTTCCTCCTCGTCATCCTCCTCAAACTCAGGTTCCTCTTCTTCTTCTTCGACGCTGTCCTCCAGCTCCACTTCTCCATCCTCCTGGATGAAAGACTTCTTCTGTTGCTTGGCGGCCTTGCCCTTGCCTTTCCCGAGCGACTTCTTCTTGTATTTTCTCAAGGCCGTGTGCATGCCTTTTGCTTTAGCAAAGCTCCCGATTGTTCGTGATTTTCGTGCTGCACTAACTGAAGCGGCTGGCACAGCTCCAGTCGATCTGCTTGGTTCCTTGTCCAGCTCGCTCAGACCACCTACTGCCACAAATGTCTTCTTCGGTCGACCGATCTTTTTCGAAGGTGGCATAAAGAAAGTAGAGATCAACGTGTCGAGCACCTCCTGCATTTCGAGCAGGATCACGAGTCCGGCATGACCTCCAGCGGCAAGGTAGCACGGGTAATCGCCCGGGGTACTGGATGATAACCGCAGACGGTGTAGAGCTGCATCCCTCTCGCAAAACTCCCGCGTGTTAAGACTCCCAGAATCGGCAGAACCCAGTACCGACTGCTTCTCGAATGACACTGTCAGCGACTTGAACGGCTTCTCAACGCTGGCGTCCTTTTCGCCGGACAGACGGCATATTTCGACACAGTTCTGGGGTGCTCTGTACAGCTTCTTGGCGGGAGCAGCGCGGATACTGCCTGAAGTACAGGATGACACCAGCAACGGCACGGCACCGCGGCGAGCGAACTGCAGATCCCACACAGGCGAGTCGATTTGCGGGTGAAAGTGCAGCTTTTGGTAACTTCCACTCTATGAGCAACAGGCAACCAAAGAATATTGTCAGTGGGTGGACATCATAGACCATCTCGCATATTCATAGCCATTTCTTACCAAAATGTCATACATATAGACGGAGCCTTGGTCACCTGATATTTGAATTGACGTTTGGTCCATCCACTGCAGAGCAAGTCCCCATGTAGACCGTATCCGGTGTGATCGAAGGCACACGCGAGGCTCGCGGATGTCCCATACTTTGAACACCGAGTCCTGCAAAAACGCACAGCAAGTTAGCATTGGAAAGTGTCCATGGTACACAATTTCAAAAAATGTCACGCACATTTCCGGTCGTTGCAAATAGATGCTCGTCAAACGGGGACCATGCTACGGCACGAATGGCTACCCACCCGCAGCCCCAATCAAAGGCCTCCTGTTTTCCAATCGTGTCGGCTATTTCATCATCAGACCAAATCGTTAGTCTTTGTTGACATGAGCAGTACGCGAACTGTCAACAGACCTACCATCTTGATAGCGCCGCTGGGGCTCTATAGGTTCAGGTTCACTACCCTCATTGCCCACCGTATCGCTTTCGCTGATCGCCGATTTAATGTTCCAAAGCGATACGGAGCCTACAGATGCGGACAAGAGATAGAGTTCACATCAAATATCAGTATCATGCCCCACAACAAACCCTGCAGAGCATGGCGTACCGTCCGATCCACCCGTAAGAAGCATATTCCAATTGTGTGGTGACCACTGCACGCTCAACTGCAAAATTCGCGGTAACCTGGCGACGGCAACGGGGGTGTTCTTTTCCACGACGCCCTCCTTGCTAATTTCCTGTTGGAGTCTTCCTTCAGGAACTTCAGGAATCTCAAACACCCTCATACTCCCATCCCCAAAGCACGCCGCCAAAATCCTCATAATCTTCTGCCTACGGTCAGCCTTAGGGAACTTCTTCACCAACGGACACCACTGCAAATCCCACGCCACGCCGCTCTCGTGGTCGATAGCGTACACCATCCGAGGCTTTACCACCTTCCTCTTTGCAGTCTTGCCTCTCTTCTGCTTTTCTGCCCCTATCACCTTCGGTCGATTCACCGGCACGGCCCAGATCTGGATTAAACTCCGAGCGCTCTCCGGGACATCATAGTAATGGTCTGGAGGCGTGTTCTTCACAACTTTCCCATCCTCCACTTGACACGGAGGGTGCGTCGACAATGCCAGGAATCTCCACTGCTGCTCGCTGTCGTCTTCTTCATGTGCTGCACTGCCATTGGACGCCGCGGTCGTGTCTTCTATTCTGTTGTTCTCCTTGCCTTTAGCAGCAGCTTTAGCCGCCTTAGAGCCCCGTCGAGGCTTCTTCTGCTTGGTCTTGACCAGAGCGGCAGCAACTGCCGCCGCGTTGGCCGCCGGCTTGGACGGCAGCCAGTCCATGGCCCACACGGGTCCGCCCGCGTTTAGAGCCATCTTCTGGTCGCCATCGAGACACGCACTGGTAAATGGGGGTATCACTGTGATGCTCGCAGTCTGCTCCGTCGCATGTGCTGCATTTTGAGTCGTTGCTGGGTCTGTGGACGGCTCTGGGGGCGACGGAATGGTATTAGTCCCGTTGGAGGAAACTTCGGAGCCATTTGCGCTCGTCTGGGGCGGGTTCTGGTCCGAATTAGACGGCGATTCTTGGGCTTCAGGTGAACCCACGGGTTGCGCTTCATATGCAGCAATCTGCAGGTGGATCGGCTGCATGTACGCGCCGTAAGGCACCGCGGCGCGCCACGCATCGAGCTCCATGATTGCCGTCGCCAGTCGACTGCTTCTAATTGTGAAATCCGTCTAAGTGCGGAATGGTGTGGATCACATCACTTCGTACTTAACCTGGGTCATGTTGAAGTGGAATTGGGGGGGGGGTACAAGGTCACTATGTTACAGGGCTTGTTGCCGTCGTCCATGTTGAAGCATGAAGCCTGTCAGCGCATCCGCGCGGCTTGCGAGTTGCAGGTGACTTTAGCAGGATCGTTGGCAATGAGGTTATCTGGGTTTCACTATGTGAGCGATGATGATGGCGCCGGGAAGGATGAACTGGAAGGCATTGTATCTTGGACTGGTTTGGACAGCAGTCGACGTCGAGAAGGGAAGCGCATTCGATTGTCCTGTGTGAGAGCCTACACACTCAACTAGCTCCATACATACCCAGACTATAAAGCATGTTGTATGTGAGGCCCATGCTCAGGACATGCATGCACTGTTGCTACGGTAACGTTTGCACTAAGCTTAGCGGTAAGTTTCCACTCAGCGGCAGCGGGACGCGGCCGGGCTAACTCGCCGAGCTCGTGGTCAGGTTAATGCTTTGCAGTGTTAAGCCATGTCAAGCCACTTCAACGTGCTGCGGTCCCGACGTGACACGAAACTGGAAACTTGAGCTCCTTCGCGCTTTGCTGTGGCTGTTAAACAATGCTCAACTTCTATCTGCGTGGCTGCCTCCGCATCTGGTAGTGAGCTCTCCAGCGACTCTCCAAGATACATGTGTCGTGACGATAGGCTGCTAGTCCAGAGTTCACTTGTCAATTCTACACCAGGGCCTCAAACCAGCCTCCTCCTCCGTGAACCAACCACCCCAACTCCTGCACCAATGGCACGAAACTCCAGAAGCTCGAGGAACTCGGATCTGGAGAAAGCCGACCACGCGTACTTCGACATCGGCACCCCCGACCCGATCAACCACCTGCAACCCCTGACCGCGGTCGAGACCGTGCCGTACATGGTCAAGAATCAATTGGTCAAGGCCATGATGGCCGAGTTTCTCGCCATGTTCGTCACCATTCTCTTCGGGCTCTGCTGCATGCTGCAGACGGTTCTAAGCGGTGGGACCGACCGTGACCATTGCGCTCTGCTGGGGTCTCGCCTTCTTCTTCGGCATCTCCATCGCCGGCGGCGTCTCGGGCTCCCACCTGAATCCAGCCATCACCACGACGCTCGCGCTGGCCAGGATGCTGCCGTGGAAGAAGGTGCCGTTCTACATCTTGAGCCAAATCCTCGGGTCCTACGCCGCCGCATTCGTTGCTTACGTCCTGTATCGCCCGATGCTGAACGAGCTGGACCCGGACCGGATGACGACTCACACCATCTTCGCCACATTCCCGCACGAGAACGTGGGCAACTTCACGTGTTTCGCAACGGAATTCGTGGCGACGGCGCTGCTGGTTATTGGGATTCTGGCGGTGCTGGACCAGCACAACCGACCGATCGGGAAGAAGGCCGCTCCGGCTGCAATTGGGGCCTTGGTGAGCACGCTCGCCATGGGCTTCGGCATGAACTCGGGGCTGGCCATGAACCCCGCGAAGGACTTGGGCCCTCGACTGTTCATTTGGAGCGCTGGCTGGGGCTCACGCGTGTTCTCTTTAAATCATTATTTTTTCTGGGTCCCCATTGTTGCTCCAACCTTGGGCGCTGCTGTCGGCGGATTCATTTACGAGGCCATGCTCGGCTACCACCACGTCGACAAGAACCGTGGCCCACCTCCGGAGTACCGATTCTGAAGGCCGAAACAGTCAAGATCGTCGTGCTGCTTTCCCATTATTGAGTAAGTATATTCATTTTGAGGCTGACTCCTGAACTCGTCTGCATACTGCACCGGTTACCTCTCCTCTTACGCGGCGAAAGGGAAGGGTGTTGCGTAGTGCTCGCATATTTTGATCTGAATATACGTTGTGTGACACTGTGGCCCACGACTACCAATTATTGATTCTTGTCATGAAGCCATTCGAAACGAAACGTGACATCCGCACCTAAGACACAAGCGTACAGCATAGTTAGTAAGGTTGCGTTCTATAACATCTTGAGCAGCAACGGGTAGAATACGCACCTAAATGAAAGATCTCATACTGCAGCACATTGAGCAGGTTTGCGAAAAGAATGGCTTGGATCGGGTACATCTCGGTTTCAAACACAAACGCGAGCAGGTACAAGGGAGAAAAGGCGAATTTACGCTTGAGGAACACGTGCAGGTAAAATAGCGAGCCCAGTTCCATCGCCGCAAACGCCAAGATGCCCAACGCTATTGTCCCGCTCCAATTGCCAGCGCCGCCAGGGTAGTAGGCAATATTGGGCACCTGCTCAAGGATGGACTTGAACACCACGAAAATCATGGGGACGATACACTCGACGTATTCGACAAGCGCCATATACTCGCAGTGAAACAAAAGCGACAGACCTTGGACAACCAGTTTCTTGGAGCGAATCGTGTCTCTACTCTCCGAAGAAGAAGCTCTGGTTTCCGCTTGGGCCACTTTGATTTGAGGCGGCAGTTGGAGTTTTGATGTTTGGGCATGTTCAGGCGTCGGAGCGATTGACGCTCTCTGCGTGATAAACCATCGCGAATGTGCTTGCCGTGTAAATAGGCTGCTTGTTCTGACGAAGCTTTGGCTCTGATGAGGGTACAGATTAGATGCTTCAAGTCGGTGGAGGAGGTCATTCTGTTCCAAAGTAAGCGGGTGCGGCAGACACGCCCACAAGCGCACTCCTACCAACTGGCTGCCCTGCAAAGCACCGGACTTTCGTGTCGAATCGAGGAGAACAGCGAGTAGATCGGTCACTTCAGAGCCGTGACGTGTACGGTGCAGTAGATCTTGAGACTTTCGGCGATCGTCCAGGATTTGACACAGGACTTTCGCATTTCCACGAATCTCGCGAAACTTGAGAAGCAGTTGAGCCAGGTCGGATGCGATGCACAACAGCGAGAACAATACTGAGCCTGACCTTGAAATGCACGCTGAGATGAATAGCGTACTCATAAAATCGACGGAGAAGGCCACGATCACTGGCATGACGTCCTCAAAATCACGCGTAGCTCCAACCAGGAACCGCTTGGCAGCAAACTTCCAGCCGGCAAGATGACAATGGCGACGCTCTGGTATCCGCTAGGAATGAGACCGTACAAAGTTTTGTAGAACGGATAGACGCTCGCGAGCGTCATGAACGCTAGAAAATAGCGATTGTACCGGTCGGAACGCAGTTTAAAGGGCGAATCCTTCGCAAACAGAGCTGGGCCTAAGATGAGACGCGTCAGAATCGGCATGTAAATTCCGATCGGAATTGACGCGAGCTGCATCATGCACGGGACTGGGAACCCAATCTTGGTCGAGACCAGGATAAATGTCCCCACGAGAGAGGTGGCAACTCCAACGGCAATGGCTAGTCTCTTAGTAAATGGGAACTTCAGACCTGGTACAAACCGGACAATTTGAGAATTGACCACAGTGCCAAGTATCACTTGGGTCAGAAACAAGCGCAGCCAGAAGACCCAATTCGCAGCCCATCCGTCTGACGGTGGTCGCAGCGATAAACACTCCAGTATCACGGCTACGAGTAGAGCCGGCAACGGGGTGAGCAGGCAGACCAACGCGACGCGAGTCGGCGACGTCGAATTGCAGTACAGGTCAAGACTCTCGAGCCGCTCGACAGAGTACGATCCTTGGCGGCCCACTTGGATTTCGTTCCACTTGTCCTCGATAAGTTTGCATAGCGAAGCTCGAGAACTCCCCACAGGAACTAGTGTCGTAGGCGATCCAGTCGTTGCCGATAGCTCCACCTCCGACATTGCTCCCAGAATTAAAAGTTGGTCGGCAGCCCAGTGGGGAGGATAAAAACCGCGTTCATTTCGTTGTATATTGATAGCCACTTTCTGATCTGTTGCAAGAGCTCATTAAATAGTGCTGCTGAATATACTCAATCAATCTACAACTTTTGAAACACCACGAGAATATTAGGGTAAGTAAGTACTGTACTACGTGGTGGTACGGGACTAGGGATGGTTTTGGGCAAGTTCTGAACAGTCCGAAAGACTTCTGTAAAACGTATGGCACAACTACGTTGCTACAAGTGCGCGAAATATAACTCAATGACTTTTGTACTTGCAAGTAATGAATTATCAGTCTTTGTGCGTAAGCTTAAACTAATCTAAAGCATGGTAGTTATCTATCGTCTTAGTGTGATCGGAGATATGCCGTTCCTACTATTGTCGCCGCCCTTTTAAGCCACCGGTGTCGCTGCTGTAAGCTGGTGGTTTTCCCTGCTCGCAGCGTACCACAGGCATGACGTAACTTCGCCGATTTCTCCCGTCTTCTTGTCCATCTTCCAGCGCAGAAGTAGAACGTTGAACGTGCGGAGCATCTTGCGAGGCACCAGGCGCGCTAGCAGCAGCAACATGACCGACGAAGCCTGGTAGATGTGGTCGCCGTAGAAGAGGTAGCCCGTGAGCAGCAGCGCCTCGACTGTCGTGCAGCGTTTGTCCTTGTACATGACGTAGGCCATATCGTCGCAATCTCGGAAGAGTTTGTTGAATGGAGAGCCGATGCAGTGCCGCTCGAACGACGTCAGCTGAGCTTGATGTTGTGTCAAGGCAAGTTTGTTTGTGAGCTCTCCACCCTTGGCCAATACGTCGCGGCTACTGCCACTGGGCCCTGTAATCGAATATCTCGCTGATCGCACCACACTCTTCAACTTTGGACTTGCGCGCTTGACAATTAGGGAGGCGGTGGCTGCCACAATCCCAAGGCCTACCGAGAATATCACGACGAAGATGATCAGGTTGACCTTGAAGACGAGACACGCGTCGTTCAGTTCAGGCCGCAGTACTTGGCGCCCATCGCCGAGGTCTTGCGCAGCAGCTCGCTGTTCATGCTGAGGAGGAACTCAAGGGGCGACGACTGCAGCGACAGCATGAAGACTGCCACGCCCGACGTGATGACGATCTGCATGGTCTCCCACGTGAGGCGGAAGTGGCGATCCAGTTGCTGGTCCCCCGAGCGCGCCTTGGCCAGGTTCACGAAGGCGTACGAGAAGGCGAAGATGGAGCACGTGAGGTTCACGACTGACTCGGTGGTAAGCGTGCCCGTGCCCAGGCCGATCATGTACAGGTCCGAGTTGTAGATCATGTGGTACGTGACCTGCGCCAGGTAGACGACCTGCATGCGGCCGTTCTGGCATCGGTACGCCCACACCTGCGTTAGCAGCACGGAGCGCTTGTGCGACATCACTTGGTACAGACTGATGACGCCCATGAGCAGCATCTGCATGACGACTACGCCGGGCAGCACACTCAAGATGACTTTGTCTGCGTAGCGGCTGCGGAACGTGTTGAGGTACATGGCGAGTCGGTCGGGGTTTTCTGGAGCGACGTACGGCCGCCACTCCCAGAGCGAGTTGTAGTAGTTGTGGATGCACACGTCTCCAGTCGTGCAGAACGGAATGTCGTCGGGCGCGTGCACCATGAGTCCGTACGACAGCCAGCGCTTGGACACCTCGCATGTGTCTTCAATGTAAACCCCTGTCGTGTTGACCGCGCGGACGCGACAGCCTCCGTAGTAACCTCGCATGAGGCCTTCGAGCACAGTGGGGAATCCGTACTTGGTTGGGCCCGCTGCGACGACTCGGGACACAGGAGGCAGGCTCGAGTCGAAGTTGTACGGAAACAGCTTGAGGATATCGGGAACGACGGCCAAGAGGTCCTCGCCTCCGGTGTCCAGTGCGAGCTTCGAGCCGACGAGGCTGTCGCTCATCGGGACATCGGGGCGGCACTCGGTGTAGTCTGGCCACAAGTTGACATCCATCGCTGGGATCCTGGCGAAGGCGGCGCTGCCCTTGACTGTCGGGTACATGTACAGCCGCGAGACGCCGTGGAGACTCGCACGGAGCGTTGCCTTCGACTGCGATTTCGATCTCGCGCATCATCTGATGTGCGAGACTGAGCTTCAGGGCCTGGACCAGGGCCAGGATGTCGGCCGCGCTGCTTGATACAGCCACAGTCATGGCACCGAACTCATTGACGCCGCTGATGCAGGTGGCGCCGTTGGCGTCCAGCCTGTCGCCAACTGCGATGGCCTCGTCAGACAAGCCGCTGAAGTCGTAGGCCGACACGTCGACCATGCGCCCGGCGAAGTCCTTGAACGTAGTCGCGCTAGTGATCGCGCCCTCGCCGAGCAGATGATACTTGAGCATGCAGACTTTGACGGGACCGAAGCACCCCGTGCACCCGGCGGCCATGGTCAGGTCGTTCTCGCTGAAGGCGAAGATGCTCTGCTCCACGGGCTTGAGGACCGTCGCATTGGACATGTAGTCGGTGGATAGAAACACCACGAGCAGCACCAATGGCCACACGACGATCCTCCCGGCCACGGCCAAGACGGCGACAACCACCGAGGGCTTCAACTTGACCGACCATCCGTTTTCTTGCTGCTGCTGTCGGTGGAATTCCGTCGCCCAGTCTTCATCGTCTCCGCCCGCCGCCATTCTTTCTGTCCAGTCGAAACCAAAAAGTGAAGAGTGGAAGGGAGACCGCCCTTCCAAGCGAGCGCGTCCTTCGCTGGTCTACGCTACTTTTAGCTCATCAGCGTACAGTCTCTGTAGACTCTAATCTGACGTGATAAGAATACTATCATCATTTTTGAGTAGATGCTGGGGTTGGTCAACCTGTTCTTATCAAGCAGGTTTCGGATCTATTCTCGTCTGTATTTCCGTGTGTGCGTCTCACTCGGTGTCGTACCCTTCGCGCTGACTGCCCGATCGCAGGACTTTTCACTGTAAAAATAATTTGTCGCTCACATTATCGTGAGCTGTGGGACCTCCTCTCAGGCACTGTACAGATACGATCCATCCAGATCACTTATAGTAAGTGTATAGATTCCAGGTTGGGTTGTCCGTCGTTCCTGCAGGGCCACATACGGCGCAACAAACTGTCAACCTTCGCTATGCAGCCGGATTGAAGACCAGTGGGGTGAAATCCAAGTGAGCCGCTAGGCATCGTACTACGTCGAGCATCTGGTGAGTTTGCACCTGCAGTGCAAGTCTACTTCACGCTCTCGAGTCATTCTCCATTTATCGCTGGTGCTCACGGCAATTGACTTAGCCAAATGCTTCTAGATTTTCGCGAGCTCCTACGAAATGCCGATACCTTGCTGCACATCCTCGAGTCGAAAGTCCCAGGCTCAACTACGTCATGTGCATAGCTCTCTGGCAAGTACCGAGCTACTAACAACGCTGGTTAACCCCGCCTCTCACCTTAGAGCAAAAACACTCGACTTCAAGACCTCGAAGCATCAGGTGTGTATCTCCAGCAAACACAGAGTTTTGCCGGAGGAAGATCTTACACGCAAGTCGCCGATGGAATCTAGCGTCAATAGCACCAACACTTGGGAATGGGCCAAATACTTGCCAAGTATTACTTGGTTCTCTGTTCGAATCGACGATGCAGCCGCGAAGACTGGGGCGGGTAGTGACGCGATGAAAGGCGCGCCAAGGGCTTTAAGATGCTGTTTGAACAAGGTCTGGCGCTCTTGTTATATGGCGAGTATACGGCTCTTGTGGAGTACGTTGAGTGCATCGTGCCGCTGCTTTTCGTGAGGTGGTGTACAAGTCGGTTCCCGAGCAGTTGCCGAACGCTATCTATCTCTTTCCCTGGCGGCGTGGGAACTTGGCTGTCAATGCACTAACTAACACATTATTGGCTCAGGCGCGGATTTTACGAGTGGCTGCACGATAAAATCTACTGCATAAGTAAGTAAGTATGTTCTACAGTACTTAAGATTTTTATTATTTATTTCTACTAAGATTTTCCGTAATGACTCATTACTTTCCTTACGCTCCGCATTCCAAAAATCACAATGGCGCTCCTGCCGCCTCTTCTTCTGAGCGTCGAGCGCTCGCTTCAAACTCCCTTCCAAGCGTTGCCACACATTCCCGAGCTCGTGAACGACTTCCTCCTACCAAGAACCATCGACGCGGCTGTCTACAACAAACTGGACCGAGTACGTCAAGCGTACGAAGCCTTCAAGCCCTACACAGTCGGCGCTATGGACGGCGCTGCAGCAAAAGGACTTCTGGACATTATCCAGCAACTCCACTACCATCGGGCGGAGGGCTGTTCGTCGAGGGCTTTCATTGGTGCGGCGGCTAATAACCACTTACAAGTTCTCCAATGGCTCCATGAAGTTTACCCAGAGGTTAGCGACGCCATGGAGGAGATCGTGGCAGCTGCACAACACGGTCACCATCATGTCGTGGGGGTTCTGTGGGCGAGACTCAACCGTGAAGAGCTGCAACGCCCACTGGAGGTGGCCGCTGCCAATGGGCACGTCGCAGTCCTGGAGGTTCTACTTCCCTGGACGATCGGTGACAATGGCGGAGCTTTCAATGCTGCAGCGGCGAATGGCCACGTAGCGGTGCTGAAGTTTTTACTTGAAAGAGACCAAGTTAGTGTCGTCGTCTTGGACTCCGGGCTGAAGAAGGCCGTCGAGCTTGAGCAGTTAAAAGCCGTCGAGTTTCTGGTGAGCGTGGCCGATGATTTTACGATTCAGGCAGGATTGCAGACTGTCGTAGCGACTGGTTCTACTGAAGTGGCCAAGTTGATATTGGAGAAGATCAATCTGGACGATACTCTCTTTACGACTGCCCTAACCGAAGCTGCAAAGCTTGGTCACTACGAGATGGTCGAGCTTCTACTGGACAAAGTTGTGCCCGTGGGGGTGAAGCCAGCCTTCGACTTGAAACATCCTGCGAGACTGGTCGATCTTGCCATGCACAACGTCCTGTTCGAGGCTGCTAGGAATGGACGCGTTGAAATGGTCACGAAGTGTGGGTTGTTTGCTGGTAGAGCACTTGAGCACGCCCTCGCGCACCGCCAACGCGGAATCGTGATGCTGCTGCTGCAGATCTGCAAGGCGGGACAATTGATCGAAGGCCTGCATGACTCAACCTTGAAGACTCAGCTGGAGAAGGCCGTCACTCGTGGAGATGTGGAGATGGTCTCGTTGATCATCAGCAAGTTCGGCGCGTTCGGCACTGGTTGTGCTCTGGACCTCGCAGTGCTGCACAAACACCGCGACATTGTAGAGATACTGGCCACGAGAACCAAATCGGCCCAGAAGGTGAACGCATTCGTGACTGCAGCAATGAGTGACAACGTCGAGATGGCCCAAGTAATTATGGAACACAGCAACCAGGACGTGGCCGAGCGTGCCTTGGTGGAAGTGGCTTCTTCTCGGGTGCCAGAGCTCTCGAAGTTGTTGCTTGACAAATGCAATCCAAGTTCGTACCAGCGGATCTTCATGGATGCCGTGATGGCTAACGACGTCGAGCTTGTCAAGCTCCTGGTCGGGCTCGTGGAGCAACAAATCATCAATCGAGGCCTGGTTCTCGCTGCTGCTCGTGGTCATGCTGAAGTGGTCAAGCTTTTGGTGGATACAACTGATTCATCAACTCGCAAGTACGCACTCGAAGCCGCCGCAGTGGAGGGCCGCTCGAGTGTGGTAGCATTCCTCCGTGACCGGTGCAACTCAAACAGCACTAGAGAGGCAATGAAGCGCGCGAAGGCAGTTGGCTTCAGTGACGTGGTGTCGCTGCTGGGTCACAAGAGAGCTCGTCGGGAGTAACGCGGATCAAACCACTCGAAATGATTCGGGTGTGTCGGTATCCACGTAACTCAACTTCGTAGCATTTTCACACATATTTCCAGCGAGGGGAACTACCCCCCCCCC
>JAIKVE010000057.1:0-36269 GCA_024679115.1 Phytophthora pistaciae | reverse complement strand
GCTTTGAAAATAGAGCGCTCTATAATAATATAACGCCGCGTACTAATAGGTATTATACGTTATTTGCAGGGACGCTGTCCTGTTTGGGGAAACCAAGACAGCGCATCCCTCCACTTCCTCGCTACTGACTGACTAATAAACAATCTGTATCGTTGACTGAAGCTCACTGTTGCTACGCCTAGTACTGCAGCCATAAGGGCAAGGGCAGTGAGGCCCATTGCCCATTCAGCGGGGACCAGCTAGCGCGGTCCAGCCAACGGCCCCCAATAGCGTAATGGCTCAGTATTACGGCCAGCTTGTGCACGTACACCTAGCTAGGATTGAACACGATATGCATACATCATTAAACAGTACACAATGGCTCTGCATTTCTCACTCTTTATCAAAGCTGAGCCAGTCTTGCTCAGGTTGGCAAACCTGGTCCTGTATCGCTAGTGGTAAGCGCGTTGCTAGCCCGGCATACATTTCCCTATATTAATCGGCCGGTATTCGGCGGTATCGGTCAGCGCGCGGGCGTGCTGGTAGTAAGTAGTTGTGTAATGTACACAATTGAAGTAACAGCAAGTAAAGTAACAATAAAAACCGGTATTTTGAAGTAAGCGAAGTAGCGCAAAAAAGTAAGTGAAGTAAGCGAAGTAACGCAAAAATGAAATAATTTTTGTACCCCTGGGGACAAGTGTACCCCAGGGGTACAAAAAATCGGCCTGTATAATGGGTTTAGTATGGGAAAAGAAATAAAATTAGGCGGGGGGGCAATAGTACCCCTGGGGTACAAATCCGAAAGCACGTGTACTAGACACAGTCCTAACAAACTGTGAATTGCTAGAAGTATGCTACAAGGGATCGCGGATGATCGACGATGTTAAAGCCAAATCAAGATGGGTGCATGTAAAAATCTTAGCAGAAGAGAGAGAGAGAGAGACAGACAACAGACAACAGAGCTCGTTTTGCCAAGGCTCGTGCAAGTGAGTTGGAGCAACCTACCGGACGTGCATTCCCGGAGGATCGACTAAGTCTACGTGTGAGGACCCAGCAACTGTGATATCTGGGTCGAGCTCCCGCAACCAAGTCCAGTCCAAGTTGGGGTGAATACCGGGCACCAACCCGATGTTGGTCCATCCCATTTCATTTCCTAGTTGCGGTTGAGTTCATCCAGACCAGGAAGGTCCCGCTTTTCATATTACTGACTACCTTTCACCCCGGTTTGAGTAGCCCCGTCTGGGAAGTACTGATTTAAGTGCTCTTGTGTTTAGGAGGTAATCGATTGTGTTATTTTCCCTAAGTACTTGAGAGTGTGCGCGTGAGATAAAGCCGACCGGGATTGGCCAGTTTCCTGGAGCCCGGCTGGAGTTGACAGGAGTAGTGACCGACCCTTTCACGGTCCAAAAAAAATAAGGAAGAGCTATGCGTTTGAATATAACTCTGTATTTGTATGTATTGTTTGGTTATCTGAGGCTGGCAGAGGCGACGTCCAGGAAGGTTACGTTCTGCCTTGTTACCTAGCGACCTACAAGTATCAAGACAATATATCTATGGTTGAAGACGTCTGGTAACGAAGACAAACCAACCCACAGGGATTGTTCACAAGGACACACGCCACTCCGGCTGGAGTATACATCTAGGTGTGCATCTCCGACTAGGGTTGTTTTCGGTGCACCGTATTTTGGGAGTCTACATTCAGGGCGCGTATTATACACCTGGGCGGTTATGCGTTCAACCGCCTCGCCTCATTTTGGCTAAAATCTACGAACGTTCTGAGACAACACGTAAACAAACAGTAGGGACACAGTTTTAAGACCTGGGTTTTTCGTAGGCTTTAGAATATGAATATAGCGCTTTATTAGCCGACATCGGCGCATCTCTGCAGAAACTCTGGATTAAAATCCAGAGAACTGATTTTAGCTTTCGCCCCAACGCACTCCTTTGATGCACGTGGTAGCGCCTTGCTTCGTTTTACGCTGAACACTTCGCGTTTTTTTTTTTTTTTTTTTTTTTTTTTTTTTGGGGGGGGGGGGGGCATGGGAACGCTAAATTCGTCGTCCAATAGCAATATTTATTATTGGCTCTCTCTTATCGATCCTCACCTCACGGTCCGACCGATCTATTCATCCAACTGGCGCTTCCAATGGAGTTGCGACATTCACTTGTGTTTCGACAAACGAAGCTTCATGGCAACAATCAAGTACATTAGCCGATATCGCCTTCGTTGCGTGGAGGAATAGTGTTTGGGTTGTACTTACAGACTTTCGATAGTGGGTGATCATTTTTGGTGTATGGCGCGCAATTTCAATATCACATAACCATACGTTTTGAAAAGTACAGGATGTTTTTATTTTAGCTGAAACGAACAAGTGAGATGAAAATATGAACACAGAACGGGTGAAATATTAAAATAAATAATTAAATTGATTAATAGATTGTTAACTGCAAAAGGACATCGCCTCCTATGCGCATGAGTACATCGATCAGATCAAATCAGTAACTGGCGATGTGTATGTGACGATGGGATCGGAGCCAATATCAACCATGGTTTGGCGCGCTCTGGGGATCTCCCGCATATGGCTCTTGCCCTCAAACATTCTACCAATACCACCGCGATACAATCCAGAAAAATGCTTTTGGGATCTAGCTCTTCGGACGCTCTTCATAGCTCAAAATGCCTACATCAGCCTTTGGGTCCCATTTGCGTCGCTTCGCCATTGACATCAAGACGTTAGCCCTGCATCCGAAAATGTGTGACACTTGGTTTGGATTCGTACACGATCTCAAACCACGTTTTTCCAGTAACGTTTGGGGATGGTAATCGATTCTTGATCATTGCAGTCATAACAGCCTCGTCCAAACATAACTTGTCCAATCCAGCGTGATGATGCATGCTGCGTTCGATAGGCATAGTGCGTTTGGCGCGTTCAGCAATACCATAGGTTTGGTGCGTGGATGTCGATGCCATGGTCGCCGTGAACACCTTGAGCTAGTTTGTCGTGATTCATGTCTCCACGATGACGCACAAACTTCACATTGCGTTAAATGGCGACTCCGGCTTTGAAATATGTTCATTTAGTCAGCCCTCGCGTCAACTTGACTCGCGAGTAGAATCCTGCCATCCGGGTTTTCGTGCGTTCGTGAAAACCAGTTCCGTACTGTAGATGTATGATATCCAGACTGGAAGATTGTGATTCCTCGCGATAGCACCATGGACGCGGCCCGCTTTGGCGGCAGATGAGGTCGACGATACAGCGGAGCACTCTGTGATCTGGAACTCAAAGATACCGTCCTAATGTTTAGGGGAAGAAAAACTAAACCTTGAACCGATCCAGAAGTGCGGGAAAACATTTGACGTCCTCAGCACGGTGCAGGTTTGGAGGAAGCAAATGCCCCGGACGAGACTCTCAGTCGGAACACTGGTCGAGTGTACGTAGGACGGTCCACTGGGCTTCAATGCTGATTACCATTTTCGCCGTAAATCATAGAACGGCGAGTGGTTTGGTCGAACGGTGATCAGCCACATCCTCAGCACGATGCTGGCCCGCTACCAAAATTTTAATTGATGTTGCTTCGTCACCAAACCACATTAAACATTGTAGTTGTTGAGTAAGGGTTGAGTAAGCACGAATCGTTACTAACAGTTTCGGACACCATCGAGTCCCCCTGATTGACCTATCACTATTTTTACACGGGCAGAATAGGTTCATTTATTTCATGTTGGGTCTCCTAACCCCAATTTAACTATTTTTGGTTTGGGAGCTATTATGGTCTGACAAAGCGTTCAATGAAAACATGTTTGCTCCTTTTTTGCCGTTAGCGCTCGGATTCAGAAGAGGCAAAATAACACGAAACAACCCCAAATATGCAACAGACCGGGATTTACTGAATGCCAATCGGATTAAAAGTCTCTCAAACGGTATTAAAAATGTCCGGGACTGTAAGCAAAAACGTACATGAAAAGTGGATCATTAGATAGTTAGAGTAAATGTTGTATTAGCCCGCAGTGATAAGTGAAATCAATGAACTCGCTATATCCGGAGAGATCAATGATGCCCTTGTCGCTGTCGCTATCATAGTACATGTCAAGCCGAAATCCGTCGCCACTCGATGTGTGTAAACCAGGGATCGGCGTTGTTGCTGTCGCTGGCGGCATCACTGTCCTCGCCATCGCCATCTTGGCCTTTCACATCGCGATCGTTTCACGGTCCGATCAGAACATCTCGCGGGCGTACAACTGGCGACTCAGCGACGCGAGGTGCGATAGGCTTCTTCATATTCCTCCCGTAGATCATTGATGCCGTCCTCCAGTTCAGTGTCGCTTGTAGGCAATGTCAGGGGTGTGTTCATTCTTGGGAGCTTGTGTAGTCGGCGCCAGTCGTCGTGGGCTTCGTCGTCGCGCTTGCGAATCACCACCAGCGCTCAAATGAAAATTAAGTAAGAGAACACAGTCACATAACATGTGGTGGTTGAAGTTGAATTTTTTGGGGGCTTGCGTTGGACAGGATGCCTCCTTAGACTTACCTCGACGAATTAGAAGTGGTAACGGCATAGAACGAAATCACTATGTCGCCTGAAACTGGTTGGGCGTGTAAAATAAAAACAAGTAGGCGAAATCAAGTATACTATCCCCCATTTTGTATGTGTACAGGTGCGTACATAGAGAGTTATGTGTTGTACCACGTCTACTCAGAAATCTGCACCATGTTCCAGTGAATCATTATTGCCATCGTCATTGTAACAAAGTTTTCAAGAAACGTTTAGTGTGGACAACCGGAGCGTGGCAGCGTTTCCATAGTTAAGGAGACGGCGGTGGGCACCACGGCTATATATCTGATACGAAGGCTATCTTTTGTTATAAGAGCAAGCCCGAGATTCAGGCAATGTTGAGTTATCGATCGACCCCGCGGGCAAACGAAAGAGACGGGCCATTCATGTGCAAAAGGTGGTGGACACCAGGTCGACGCCGCGACTTTCGGCGCCTCGACGTGAGCATTGAGACGAGGGGAAAACAATGAGGATAAGCCAATAAAGATCGACACAGCAACTAAGACAGACGGGAAGTCCGGCTTCTCCAGTGATATCACCCTTGTAGGAAGCGACATCTGCAGCGACATGGGTGAGTTTGACGGTAACACGGCCGCGTTCGCTAACAATGACAAGGTCGAGGTTGCTAAGGAACTGAAAAAAATGCGAAGGCCTTTGAAGATACGGTAACTCGACCGTATATATTTCTATTCACACCTATCACCAGCCATACCGAAATTAAAACTGCTGAGTGCAATAGCCGCGCTCGAGGAAAAGGCGCGGAATGAGGAACAGATTTGTGTACGTACATCATCAATAGATTTTCTGAATAAACGTATGCGTTTGGTTGTGAGAAATTTGTATTGTTTTGTGTTTCGGTTCAGCTTGATACTTACCACTCCATTGCCTTAGAGTACAGATCAAGGTGACTGATACAAGTTAAATAAGTTATTCTATTCCATCCCAGCGAGTTGGAAAAACACCTAAACGTCGCCAACCATAATTTCCCAAAAGAACTTGGGATGTACAAGATCGGGGAGTCGGACGAGGTGGACCTTGCGAGCCTGTCCTTAAGAAGGACTTCAAGTTGGAAGCCAATGACCGGTGTACAGGGAAGTTTCCCGCCTTTTATGGTATGTTGGTCTCTATTGCGGTTGCGTGCGGCGCCGAAATGCGCGATGAAAGGAGCCATGGGGATTCAAGCGGGAAGTTGACATGCTACTTGTGTAGTTTGCGGGGAATTCAGTCCAAGTCTTCATCCGGATGTACGAAGTGCCAGCGAGGTTACCGCGTTGCTTGCTTCTGCGTCATGCACTACAAAGATGCGTTTCAAGCCTCTACCGATATTGTCGCACACGCCTTGGAGACCATTCGCAGTACCGAAAATGGAAACGCGCCCTTCAAAACGCGTAGACAGAAAACTTACCGGGTTCACTGCGAGATAGTCTGCAATACGGGCTTGTAGACGTTCGTTGGCGACCCGTTGAAAGTTTTGACGAAGATCGATGGGGTTCCCGGTCTCGGTGAAGTCGAAAAGTAATGCATTCGCGTTGGTTACCTGTCGGGAGACGTAGCTCTCTTGACCGGCGATAAAGCGGATTTCGTGGGCTCCTTCTTCACGTAGCAGCCGAAGCGTCATAGCGAATCCATGCACAATGTCCTCCTGAGCCGGCGCGGAGGTGACTCTGTTTTCACAACGACGAAGCTGGCGCCCAAGCTGTTGGTGCAGTTGGAGTAGCTGGTTGAGGCGGGTTTCGACACCGTTTAGTAGAAACATCTTCTCGTGGTGGTGGGAGGTAATTAGGCCTGTAATCTAGATGTCCTTGAGGCGATTAGTCTCTCTGAGGACAGCGATGAAGCATCTCATTTCGTGCTACTGTGCGACACGAAAAGCGTAACGTGCAGATGTTTCGTTGCAAAGATGTCGCGGTTATGGACGAACATGCTGCGACCGCTATGATTGATTATATGAAGACATGAAAGAGGAAACGGATTTCTGTACGTAAATCATCGATAGATTTTCTGAATAAACGCATGCGTTTGGTTGTGAGAAATTTGTATTCTTTTGTGTTTCGGTTCAGCCTGATACTTACCACTCCATTAGGGGTGGCAATTGAAGGCGATTGCCCCGTCAGATGTGGGAAGACATTGTATAAGAATTGAATCGTGTGTTAGACAAACTGTTGTGACACGTGCTCGGAGCATCTATGATCGGCAGACGGATGGTGACGTGCAACATAGTCCGATCGAATCGCTCAAATATATGCGGCGACGTCTAGAGCGAATAACACCAATCAACTCCACGTTTTGATAAGGCTGTTAATAGCCCGTATGTTGTGCTCCATTAACCAGGGTCTCTCCTCCCATTGGAGCACGAGAAGTGTCGGCACAATTCTTCTGGAACGTTTGGAAACTGGATGCCGCGAAACAGGTACCCAGTCATTATCATTGGTGGGTTAGCATTTCTAATACAGTTCATTGTATATATATGTACAGTTCGACCAAATAAGCCAGCACGATGACTTTAGCAACAACAAAGACCCACGGGCAAAGGTAGACTGAGCGTGGAAAATTCGGTCAGTGGTTGATGCACATCAAAAAACATTTAAGAGCGGGGTACGTCCCATGTGGTGACATCTCATATTGTGCAGGCATGCTCGTTTCGCACCCCAAGTACAATTCAACAAGGATTTATTGATAGACAAACATCACAAGTGGGGAACAAACTTAAAACTTGTTGTCCCATAAATTTCTACGGTAAGTGAACGGTGTACCATTTGCATTAGTGCTGTTATCCAATGCTTGATTATTTCCTTATAGCGCAGAAGTTTACTGCGATAACAAGCAACATTGAGGTGGCCCCAGACCATTCAAGATAAGTCTGGTTAAGCGGCAGCCCTTCGGAATACCGCTCAAGTTATATCTCAATTCCACGATGTGTGACACACAGTGGTTACGCTTCAGTGGCGTTGTCGCTGGAATTGCTATCACAGAAAGTTTACAGCATTTAAATCCGCACGCGGCGAATCGCGTTTCCCGAACGACTAAAATACAGTCGAAAGAAGTGATCCGACAGCATTCGGCGAGGCGCCTACAGAATCGCACGAAACAAGCAGGTTCCAGAAATTGTGGTCTGTGTATGGATGGACTCAAAATGACTTCCTCGCAGCTGGTGCCAGTACGCAGCCACAGACGCTGGGTAAGTGAAATTTAGTGCCGATGGAATGCTACGATAACTACATAATCAGATAAAGTTCCAAAAGTCAAGTCAATTTACGCACGCCTCCATATATACAGTGCGCGCCAAATCATTAGGACCCTTGCTTTGGCGACACACTTTTGCCGATATCTCGGCTTGTAGGAGGGGTTACGAGTTGCTGTTTAGATATGTTGCTGGTACATGCTATACTAAGAAGCAGTATGTGTTAACAACTGCGATTTCCAAGTCCTTAGTAGGGCTGGCATACAAACTGCTCCAGCAACACAAATTAGTACCAGATCCTTTTTCTGACAAATGACACAGTTTTATGCAATCTCATACAAACTTCAATTTTAAAAGTTAGTACTTAGTGAGGCCGCCCTTCTGCTTGATGACAGCAAGGCAACGGCGGTGCATGGGCTCCACGAGCTTGCACAGGTACTCCTGCTCGATGGAAGCCCACGCTGCCATGATTGCTTCTTCGAGATCACCCACGGTACTGTACTGGCGTCCATGGGCGTAAACCCGAGCCGCCATAACCGACCAGACGTTCTCGATTGGGTTACAGTCGGGGGAACGGGCAGGCCAAACCATGGTGTTGACTTCCATTTCCTGCAAGAAACTCGTCGTCTCACGCGAGGCATGAATCGACGCGTTATCTTGTTGGAATACGAAGTCGACACCATGGTTAGAGTGAGCGAACGGTAGCATATACTCAGACACAGTATAAATGTAATGACCCGAGTTTTGGCGGCCCCGCAGGATCGCCAGCCAACTTTTACCTTGGGCACTGAATGCCCCCAAGACCATGCCGCTCCCTCCGCCGTTCTGGCGCCGCACGGAGGACTGCGCGGGCTGCCTCATGTCGCGCCAGTAGTGTTTGAATTCGTCCGGGCCGTCCAGGTTAAACTTTTTTTCATCTGAAAATACAGTATATTTCCAAATTGCTTCACATAGAACAACCGTTAGCATCCCGAAGCAAAAATAAAACAAATTTAGAGACTGTACCTGGGTTAAGTATGTGCTCCTCGGCCCATTCCATCCGCGCTGCCTTGTGTGCCGCAGTGAGCGGCAGCGTGCGGTCCATCTTGGTGTACACCAGATGGTCTACACGCTGCAGCAGCTGTTGAACCGTGCGCACGGACGCCTTGAGTTTGAGCTCCGTCTTGAGCTCCGCTGCGAAGCGGACGCCTGTCGCCGCCTTGCGCACTAGCAGCCAGGCCTCCCTCTTGGTGAGTGCCGGCCGCCGTCCTGGTCTTGGGGAGGTGCTGGCGCTGTCTTGGAGCGGCCCTCGCTCTGCCTTGATAGCCTTACGCACACAGGCACGTGCTCGGCCAGTCCTTCGTGCGATCTTGTGAAGAGAGACGCCGCCGTCCTGAAGCCCGATGACGAGCGCTTTGCCGCAGCCCATGCAAGAAGTGTAATGGGCCTACTTTGGCTCACTACTTTAGCTTACACGTGTGCGCACGTGTACGAGGAAGCGTAGCTTAGTTTAATATAGAGTTAATTATACTCGGGCCTCCGAGTATGGATTAATCTAAATAAACGATCCAAATAATGTTTCTGGGTTAAAATGAGAACTGCTATTTTTGTTTTATGTTTCTGACTTCCTCTAAATGTAATATTCTAAGTTGGGAATCTGCCAACGGCTGGTTGGCAGAATTCCATCGCTATGCATGTCGCTCATTGGTTAAAAGATGCTTCTTTCAGCCAATAGGAATCAGAAGTCTCTATGGACCACCCGTCGTGGTGATCGTAAATGTATGTAGCCATTGGTGTGCCTTACACCAAGGTCGAGGAAGTATCCATCCTCTAACAGATAACGTAACTGTTAGAGTTACAAGTGACTGTAGCCACTTGTGCGTGTAACCCCGTTACAAGAAGCAAAATGAAAGGCACACAGGGGCGCTAGCCGCCGCAGCAACCTGCCTGGCAGCACGTTTCCTCCATTCATCTAACGTCAAGTGACCTTCATTCTTTTAAAATATAAGTTTGTATGGGATTGCATAAAACTGTGTCATTTGTCAGAAAAAGGATCTGGTACTAGTTTGTGTCGCTGGAGCAGTTTGTATGCCAGCCCTACTAAGGACTTGGAAATCGCAGTTGTTAACACATACTGCTTCTTAGTATAGCATGTACCAGCAACATATCTAAACAGCAACTCGTAACCCCTCCTACAAGCCGAGATATCGGCAAAAGTGTGTCGCCAAAGCAAGGGTCCTAATGATTTGGCGCGCACTGTACGTTACGCTTTAATCCTTAAGCGTAACGTGCAGAGGTTCCGTTACAAAGATGTTGCGGTTATGGCCGAGCCTGCTGTGATCGCTATGATGGACTATATGGAGACATTGAATGAGGAAACGGAAGCGCGACGTCCATGCCGCCCGACTCCCCGATAGGTTAGTTTACTGTAATATTTTAGGGATGAATATAGCTGCAACGGTTCTTGACGTTCATTTTGCGATGGCATATAACTGCATAGGCTGAAACGTGTGTCATATACTATGAACTTACAGTATAGAGCGGTAGAACAATGTGTTCTGGGGATAGTAGATGGTTAGACGTGCATTGAAGTGGAGGTTTTATTTTAGTTCACATTAGCATGCCTTTGACACGTTTCCCCACGCTCTAACAATACTGATGGGTCGTACATATATGCATGTTAGCGCAGGAAACCGAATTCGCATTGCACTCTATATGAATTTTGAATGCGACGGCGATACTTTAGCTACGCAGCTGTACGTAGTACGCAAAAGTGTTGATGTCACGTAGCAAAATAATAACTGATACGCATGTCTTAGCTCAATCAAAAAAGTTTTGAAGCAGGTCACGTTGAAATTAACGCAGCCCACTGCTCATTACATTCTTAGGGCCGCACCAAAAATGCTGAAATGATGCAACACGATATACACACGGTGATTTTTTTAGAACCTTGACTCTGCACACAATGCTGAGAACACGAATAGCGAAGACAGCAATTTGATGTTGTTTGGGCTTATAACCTTATCCCATAGTGTAAGTGCTATAGCCTACGAACCGTATACAGAAACGAAACAAACTACGGTAGTGCGATAACAGATAAAATAGCACGCATACAAACTTAAGCGAGCACACGGTATATATCAATACCATATCGATCCACCCCGACAAGACGTGTAGCTCATGCCAAAGTTTATTTCTACGACAAAAATACTACTTTAGATATGTACTCCGAGGCGACTTTGTAGTGTGTTAACTAATTGCACCGACGTGGACGCGGTTTACAACACAGTACCGTACAATACATAAAGTTTTACCTTGCTACATACTGACAATAACCCTTACGCGGGGATATTTAATAAACTGATATTAACCGCGTAAATCTACTAACAGTACTCCCACCGGCAAAGATTCATTTCTACATGCTGACAATCGATATTAAACACATTTAAAGTGGATAAAAGCCCACCGAAGCGAAGCGGAGGTGGACGGCCCTCACTACTAAGACTAACCACATAACCACTGCCGCGTAGCGGCGGCGCTCGGCTAGTTGTCATCAGTCGATACTGCTGACTCACTTGGGTAATCGTCGCTTGGGTTAGGCTGCGGTGACTCCAAGCTGGACCTGGAATCCACTACACTGCCCCCGAAGCTTGTGTGTCACCGCTAATATTGTCTCGATCACCGACAGCGACTACATTTCTCTGCAAGAAAGCTATTCGCAGTGGCCACGGTCCTGACGAGGACGATTAGAGCGGCGAGAACGTCGTTGACAGCCGCTTGGAGGCTGTCCAGCCTTTGCGACACTTGTCTTCGGACATTTGCGTTTTTTGCTCACAGCACGAGGTCTTACCCCAGCTAGTTCGCCATTATCAGATTGTGGGGCGCTGCGACCACCACCTCCATCATGTTTTCGTCGCTTGTTTCCGGATAGTCGGCGCCTTGTCTGTCCCGCGTTGCCTGGTGGCACCCGCGATTCACCGGTCGACATAGTGTCTGGGACGCCCGATTGCCCGTCAACACTCTGGCTTTTGCCAATGCTCAACGAGTGCCTGGTCCTCACCGTGCAGTACATAGTGGTTCGCCAAAACACGGATCTCCTTAGCCAAGTCGTTCAAGGGCTCGTAGGAGTCGTCGATGGCCTGGAAACCTTTCCACCCCACCAAAATCTCGTAGTCCTTAATATTTTCGTTCCAACGGTGGCCTTTGAGTTTTTTCCACTGCGAGCACGATACCCTGCGAACCCACGTGCTCCAGCAATTCCTCGGACACGTTCAGGCTGTCATCCGCGTAGAACTTGAGCCTGGAGGGATGAACGTCCTGCTCTTCGCCTGTGATTAGATGCTGTACCCCGAACGAATGCTTATCAGTTCGCACCACCTTGTACGGACCAACCCACGTCACCTGCAACTTGTTGCGGTGCTCCTTATTGACTCTGGAGCGCAACAGATAGTCTCCGGGCGCGAATTTCACCGTATTTTCGCCCCGCTCTCGGCGCTTGTTGCGAAGACGTTGTTTTTCCTTTTGATTGGCGGCCGCGTTGTGCATGTTCTGGATACTCGTGTGAAGTGTGTCCAGGAACTTGTCCATTTTATCATTTGCTGGAGTCTTTTGGATGTCGTTCTTGTCAGGTAGATATAACGCCTGCAGCGGGGTCCGGCACTCGAGACCCGTAAACAGCTCTACTGGAGCGCGGTTTCCGAGCGACGGCGCAGCAGTATGGTTGAGATTTGACTGGATCATCGGCACCAGGTACACCCAGTCCTTGTAGCGCACCTTGTACTTGAGTATCATCGCACGAATGACTTGAAGAATGTCGCGACTGATTCATTCGATTGAACCGTTCACCCACGGACTGTACGCAGGCGTGAACGACTGATGGGAGTGAAGGCGTCGACAGAGCTCGGCGACTACCTCACACTTGAAGTGTGATCCTTGGTTGGATACCCAGTCAGGTGGAACTCCAAACCGCGAGTGCCAATCCAGCAACGCGTCCACCGCGACGTGACTGGCAGGTGCGTCCGCGACCACCAGCTCACAGATATGAGTTGCGTGGTCTTTCAGGACCAAAAGATACTTGCTCGCACCATAAATCGGCCCAAGTATAGGAATTCAAAATGTAACACCGCGTTCCGTGTACGGCAGTCAATCTGCTCATCCCATGGCCTCGGAATTATATTGCCTCTATGCGAGTGTAGACACAACGAACATCCACTAATGAAAGTTGCCAGCGTCTTCGTCAGGCAATCAATCGCAAACAGTCAGTTCAGGTGGGCTGTCATTGCTTGTTGTACCCGATGGCCTTGGGCTCCGCAGTGCGCCACGATACACAGTCGCTGGATCAAATCTTTAGCTCCGTGCGGCAACCAGATGTGATTCCCGAGCGTTATAACGCCATTCGCACCGCGCTCAGCCTTCGGTGGAGGTGATACTTCGCTTGAGGCTCGTACAGCTCCTCCAGCGCAGGTCACGTGAAGACGTCGTCGTCGAGAGGTCTTAGCAGGGGCGACGCTTCTCGCTCGACTCCTTGTTGGCGTCGTACTGCTTTTATCCGTTTGACGGACACAGTGCGCACATGGTTCCCAGGCCAACGGAAATAATATCTGCCCACACATTATCTGGTCCAGGCACATGCTCTACAGCGTAGCGAATGTTCATCAGCTTCATCGCCCATCTTAGAAGCTTGCCCTTGATATGCTTTTAACGTTTTCGTGTGGGGCGAAGACGTGGATCCGATTCCTATGGTCACAGTACATACTGAAAGGTTTTGGACGGAGAAGCAAGTAGTCCAGCTTCTTGCACGCATTGACAATTGGCAGAGATTCCTTCTCGATAACTGACCAGTTCAGTTGGCTGCCCGTGAACGTTCCGCCCATACAATGGATCTAGCGGTGTTGCTGTTCCGCGACAGGCTTGGAGGAGTCAAACTCAGCAACTTGTGTCACGATCAACGACCAGCCGACGTCCGATGCGTCTGAAAACAGGCATGTGCTCGCGTTGTCATCAGGAAAATCGAGCGTGGCGGACGTTGCAAGCAGCCCTTTCACGTGATCATACGCCCGGCGCTTTTCCGCGGTCAAATCGATCTCAATACCTGCGGCAGCACGTTCGTTTAGTATCGGCAAGTGCTGCATCCAGTCGGCGCTGCAGTGGTGCGACTTGTCGCGCGAAATCGATGATACTCTCGCGCATCCTGTTGATGGCGCACACAAACTACTGCGGCTCCGCAGCAGTGCGCGGGTACGGGAGTGCTCGCAGAGTATCAATGCGTTCGGTATCGTGTCGCACACCTTGGTAATCAATAACGCGATCACACCACTTCACCTTGGTCTGGTACAAACTGCATTTATTAGCACTCAACTTGAGGCCAAATTGACTGAGCAGTGAGAACAGCTCCGCCAGCTTAATCAAGTAGGTATCAATGTCCGCAGCGTACAGTAGCAGGTCGCCAAGATAAGGAGGTGCTCGTAGAGCAAAGTTGAGAAACACTCCATCATTGTCGGTGGATGCGAATGGCAGCGTCACTGCTTCCTTGCAGCACTCGACGCGGAAATTTGAATTAATGTAGCGCTAGATGGGGTGATTGGCTGCGTTTTAGAAAGGGTGCTCAAATATGAGTAGAATGGTTTCTGAATGTATCAAAATATAGAAATGATTTTTATATAAAGTGTGATGCGTGGAAACGGGGCGTGATTAGGGTGCATGATGATAAAAAGTACATTTTAAAAATACACATCGTGTGCCGGGATATACTACTGCAGCTGCAAATCAAGACATCTCCTCCCTTCACGTCCTTGCTACAGATTGAATGCTACACAGTTTGTATTGTAGACGGGTAGTGCAAGGACCAGCAAGCGCAGCTTGGGCAGGCCAGCCAACGGTGGCCACCAACAGTATAATGGCTCGGTACCCGAGTGGGCTTGTGTGCGTACAGCTAGCTATCATAGAACACGACATGCAGACAACATAACTGAACATGTGTTATGCTTTACTGGATATAAATTCTAGTTCAACTCTGTCACTGCTATATGGCCCTGTATCACTGCTGGCATCGCGTTGCTAGTCCGTCGCATTCTTTATCTGTGGATTCGGCAGGTATTCGGCGGTATTGTCAGCGAGGGCTAGTAGTGAGTAAATAGCATACAGCATGTAAGTAACCGTTAGTAGAGTGACAGTACCGGTACAATAAGCGAACAGAGCTCATAGTACGTAAGGAATCAATGTAACGGTAATATGAACTAATTAACCCTTTCGCGGTAAAAGGATACAGAAAGCGCCCTTTAAGTGGTTTCACAAAAGACGGTAGAGTGTACCCCCTCTTAAAGGGCGCTTCCTGCGCCCTTTTGCACAAGTTCAAGCTAGTAATCAACCATCTTTTAAAACAAATCATAATCGGTACGCAGAGTAATCATCATGTAATCATTGTCCATACAAACTCTAAGTCATACGCATCCATAATATGTATCCTGCAAATCACCGTATCTGGCATGTCCCATGAGACACACCGAAAAGACTCCGTAACTCTGTAAAAGGACGTCTAGAGTGCCATTTTAGAAGGAAATACCAATGCGTTGTATACTATAGTTTATCAAGGATACTCGCGAAAGGGTTAATGGACTCGGGGACACTTGTACCACAGGGGTACACAACTCGCCGTCTTTAATACGGTTGTTAGTGTGGGAGGAATTGAAATTAAGGCCAGGGTACATTGCACCCCCGGGGTACAATTCGAAAGCACATTCACTAGGCACAGTTCTACTGAACTGTGAACTGCTGTAGGTAACCGGGTAAGCCCAATTCGACGATGCATGATACTCTGTGATTAAGGTTAAGTTGATTAGACGAGTTGGATGATCGGGTAACCACAATTGGACAAATAGATCGATTAGATGGGCGGTAGCATTAACGCCCCAAATAAACTCTCACCTCTTCTCATGTGTCCGACGACTTCACGACCAGGCCACCTCGACCTTTACAAGATTATGAGCTCAACTACGATGCTCTCTGTCCTATCATTGACAAACTCAACGGCAACAACTACGCACCGTGGAACGGCTACTTGCGTGTGGAGTTCCTAAACAAGTTCGTGTGGAGCTCGGTCAAGTTGGAGACGATACCGACATCGCCAGCGCCGCCAAGGAGTAAAACCGTACATCGAACGTAGATGCCACTGTACATAATTGGTGATTACCACCATGTGATCGAGCATGAGTGAGCCAAGCTGAAATCTCTGTACGGTGGTACGCAGATGGTTGGTCGAATCTACCTAAAGCGGCAGTCGTTCAGCATGGAGATGACAAAAGGCAAAATGTTCTGCACCACTTAGATGAGATCCTCAACATTGTCACAGAGTTTAACAGCATCGGCGCCGAGATGGGGGGGGGCGAAGGTGCGGTGATCTGCTTGTTGTGCAGTCTGTCCAAGAGCTACGAGAAAATTGTGCGCAATTTTAAGGTGAGCGCAACGGAGCTGAAGATGCACGATGGGATTTTGTAGTGAGCAACATTGTTGTTTGGTGGAATACGTGGGAACGCACTTGGTGAGAACAGTTATCTGATTGGCGCTAGAAGTTTGCGTAGCTTGCTGGCTACTGCTCGTACTATCTGTGTGCGACATAATGCGAGGTACGTTTTGTTTAAGTTGGTTTTTATATGTCAGGGGTAGTTGAGCAGGTACACCTCGGTACATAAACGAGGCATTGGCTTGAACTTTGTGTGAAGAGTGGGACCTCGTGGGGCATTGTGTGAACCACATCAACCATTTGGACGACCTCTTAACTTGATTTCTTTTATGGATAAGGTGTCTCGAATTATGGTGTACCTTGCTCAATTTCGCACACGGGTACTGCAGGTGAGGTACAGAACTATATATCGACCACGACCTGTTCGACCAGGAGCTGGTAGTCGAATGCAGCTTCTAAAACAGATTGATCAAGTTCTATTATTATTATTATTTTGGTTAACTCCTTGGACGCGGAGGGGTGACATGGACGACATTAAAAAACGCTTAAACCGTCCCGGACGGCATAAGAAATAATATGAGTTTCAGTATACCATATTGGGTACAACACATTTGGACGTTTTTCGCACAGCTTGTAGCTAACCTCTCGGATAATAATTCCCGCAAAGAAGATGGGCACGTTCCGGATATTTGTGTAAGCCAATCACAGCTAATTGCACGAAGACACGCAACCCTGATATTTTTGAATTACGTAGGGGAGGGAGCAGTATAGCTTACGCCGCAGACGTCCAGGAAATGCAGCACCGGCAGCCTCGCGAACTGCTTGGCCTGTAAAACGTTTACAACTAACACACTGCCTTGAAAAATGAACCAACATGTATTGTAGTGTAGCAGCTACTCTTTTGCTACTGCACGGTCGCGGATATGGCTTGTCTTGGGCGCAAACTCGCCGTTTTGCCACACGAGGTGCCAGATCTGAGTGCAGGTGAGACCCTCATTGTTGGGGTGGCCGCGCTTCTTGTTGCACAGCGTGATGGGCCCTTTCTTTCCTTGCGAACACGGGGCGCAGTAGTAGGAAGACGTTCCTCCCCCCTTCTTTCCTTCAGGCTTGTAGCAGGAGCATACCTTACACTGTCTTTGGCGGAGGCGCTGAACGCCGTTGTTCATGCGGTAGTCTGTTTTCTGCGTGAGCTTGTGTCACCCTGCACGACGCTCGGATTCTCTGTTGCCACGTTTGGCGCTGCTCGTGAGTGCGTAAAGCACGCTCCTGTCTGTTCGATTAGATCCTTGTGAAGCTTTGCCAAGAAGTTGAAGCGCGAGTCCTTGCGGGACTTTCTCTCCCATAGTTTTTTGTAGACGATGTAGGCGTTGACTAGGGCCATGTCGACAAGACCGAGGAATAGACTCTTGTAGTACTTGGCGAACATATAGCATCCGAACAGCATACCATACAATTAGAAACCACACCATGTCAGCATAAGGTTATCCGTACCTTATGGACAACTGCAACGAGTACGCTTGTAGCCGCAGTTGGTCATGCCGATCCACACCTCCCATGTAGCGTTGGTATTCCGCTACTCGGCCCGGACAGCCCCCAAGCCTCTCGCGGCGCCGGACACTGATTGCTTCGGTAGTCACTTGCGAAGCTAGGAAGTAGACGATGGTGTTATCCGCCCACATCTCTGCCACCAGACCAGGATTTGACTTCGCCACTGCCATTTGTAATGTGCGCCGGGGGTCCGCGCTTGCCGCTTCTTCTTTGGGTAATTCAGACGATCGCACCAGCCCTTGCGATCCGTTTGCATGGTTCCCACGTAGTTGAAGCCCATCGTGCGTAGCTGCTGGGCCAGCGGGATGGAAGTGTAGTATCGGTCACCAATAATCAGCCGCCGTCCTTCGTATGGAAGGCCCCGAGACACGCACGCAACGTTTCGGATGACAGCAGCAGGGCCATTTTTCGTGTCCATGGCCTGGGAGCACTCCGTGTCACCAGCGCGCCCGATATCAAGTTCGACTCTATTTTGAACATCAGCAGTGTATACAGACTACGTCAGCATAAAATTCAAACATTAAACTGACCATGTCAACACACACTTACCTCCTGCAATAGCCGGTCTCAGCGCAGCAAGTCATCACACACTTCGAGCCCCAGCGATGAGGCTTATCCTTAATGAAACTCCTTGTCGGATTTCGCTTGTTGTGGGAAGGAAGAATCCCTTCGTCGATGGCAACACGCGACCCAAGAACGTAGCCTTCCTTGAACGTCTTCTCTAGCGTAGAGAGCACGGATCGTATTTTCCAAGCTCGATCGGTAGCGGCGGCAGGGCTCTTGTGTATCGGCGAAATGTAAAAACCTCGAGATGTCGCGGAACCTGTCGCGCCGCATCACTTTGCTGAATGTTCCCATCGGAAGTGCACCCGTGGATTTGGTGCTCCAGTGATCTTCCATTCGCTTGCAGGGACTCAATGCATGTGCAATCATCAAGCCAATCCATTGAACGATTTCGTGGGGAGCAATCTTCTCAAATTTCTCAAGGTTTCGCCGCAATGTATCTTTACTTCGCTGTGCGCGATGCGTAACCTCGCGTTCTTTCGCTTCCTCCTTGTCGAGTCTGGCTTCCAGCGTTTGCTTCCAATACAGGTGGGTCTGGCTGGCGACGTCACGCCAGAAAGCCTTCGGTAGAAAGTAATAGAAGAGGCCCAGCGGCGACTTGGAAGCTACCAGGATGTCTTGTGATGGCCCGCAATATCCAGAGTACATTTTGTCCACGTCAGGGTCATCAATGACCGGAGCCTCCACATTCTCAGGCAGCACGTCCCATCCGTCTTTTTTTTTCATTTGGTCGAGCTGGTTGTCGTTGTAAACCTCCGACGACCCTGTCAGTTTAAGTGTCTTATTTAGCCTTTTGCGGTCTACTTTATTTTAGGTTGACTCCTATTTAAAAATAATTACCCTCGATTGCACACACAATATATTTGTACTAAATATAGAAACCAATTGCTAAATGAGTTATGAATAAGCCAAAATACCGACTCGTTGTCGGCATTCCAAGATTCGGCGCGCATATAATCCTGCAGACCACCCAGCACACACACAATGGACACACTCGCTCCCGTCAGAGGGAAGATAGGGGGATCGCCCAAATCAGTAGAACAACCGTGCGCATCGACATCTCCGAATTTCTGTTCAACCCAGAAGTGCTGCACGGGGCGTTCTGCGCACAAGTAGAGAGAATCGTTGAACTAGCGCTAGCAGCTTATGAAGCTCGTACCCTTCCCCAGGCATGAATCTGTACGACAAGCCAAGTACTGGAGCAACGCAAAGAGATGTGGTCGCGCTGACAGAGGATAATTGGCACAGCGTGCTTGACCAAGCACCAGCAAACCATCTACGGCGCCGAAAGTATAACGGTCTCTGTGTTTTGAGGTGTTTGTCTTTGCAGTAAAGGAAGCTCGAGCAACCGATGCCACGAGGCGTCGATCTACCCGCGGGTGTATCCAGCATGCGGCTGAGGACATTAGTGACTTTCTTGCCGATCGCACCGATGTACATGTGGGTGAAACAGCTCGTACAGACTGGATCATGACACAGGCATCAAGGAATGACTACGGTAGCCGCTGACCCTCCACTGGAAAGCGGAGCAACAGCAGGAGCGACTGCAGGTGGAGTTATTGGTGGTACAGCATACATGGAGACGGTTTCTGTGGAAGTTAAACCTAACGACGCGGAAGACTTTGCTGCATCAGGCGGTGAAACCGAAAAAAAAACAAGAAGATTATGTTGAGATCGACGAGACCGGCGATGAAACCGATGGGAAGCAAGCAGCTGATACTGACGGCACCGGCCATGAAACTGAAAAGACGTCGCGTGTGGACACTAGCGACATCAACACAACGAAAAGAAACCAAGAGGCTGCAGCGGGCACCGGCACACAAGAGCCGCGGGATCCAGTTTTGGCTTCGTGCACCTCCATCTCCAAGAATATATACTTGAACGTCAGCTCGTCTCCAGCCTTGACCTTCTTACGCGTCTTGATAGCAATCCGGCGATCTTCTTACACGTCATGATAGCAATCCGGCGTTCTGTACCATCGTTCACGAGCATGGCTGTGCAGTTGGGAGCACAACTATGGCTGGTGAATTTCACAGCATTTCCAAACTTGTCTGGGTTGATGAAGACCGGCGTCTGCGATTTCCTCGTTAACCCCCCCCCCTACAACTACGGCAAACTCGGTTTTGGAAGCCGCACTAAACCCAACCCACACCACCACCACCACCGACCCGCCACCAGAATGGCGGTGCACAGTCTACCGTGCTGGCTGCTGCATGTCGCGCGAGTACCGTTGGTACCCGACTGGTTCAGCGAGAAGGTGCGCCCTGGTCCATGCGAGGCGAGCTTGCTTGTGTGCCGGCGTCAGGTCTAACGTGTTGTCCATCTTGCTGTACTGCAGCCAGTCGACGCCACTCAGGATCCCCAGAATGGCTCGGACGGACGCGCTCACGCCGAACCGCCCTTTCAGCTGGGCTACACTGAGCTATCCGGTGGCAGCCGTGCGCACTATCCTCCGCAGCTCGCGTTTCCGACGAACGAGGAGGGCGTCCTGTCAGCGTGACCCCAGTGGCGTTCACCATGACGCGCTTGACTGTGTCCCTCGCACGCTCCACACGACGTGCGATCTCGCTGTTAGACAGCGCTGCCTCGTGTAGGGACTTGATCCGTCTGCGCTCCACCGCAGACACTCGTGGCTTGCTTGTCATGAAGGTAGCGAGTTCAGGACTGTTGTCCTGGCGGCGCAAGGTTGGCAACCATAGTACGGCAACTTGGCAGGTTGTGAGAGCTTGAATTTTCTTTATTTTTGTATGATCTGGATCTTGGCGATAATTATTACGCGGTGCAAAATACCTTGGCTTGTATACCAGCTATATTAAAAGTTCGAAATCGGCAGCCTTAACACATACCCTGTACTTTAGTATAATACCAAGCTTATAAATATCTAAATAGCACCTCGTAACGCTTAAAATTGACCAAAAACGGCCCTGGGTGTACCCTGGCGATAATTTATGATGCGGAGTGTATCTACGCTTAAATGGATATCAAAAGCATTACCTTCCAGATCGTTGTGCACCTTACACTCTTGTAGCGGTTAGATGTAATGTTTTCCGTTAAATATCTTAACGACTTGGTTTGCAAATCTTTTAACTTGATCGCTGTATGAATGAAAGCCTTCCGCTACCAGAACCGCTGAACAATTGGCATCATTGACATACATCTAAATAACGACCTCTATACAAATGTGACTAGTTGCAGAGGGACACTCGCTCAAGGATCGCTGCGTTGATATTGTATTCTTAGCGACATCAATCCCACCCTATTAGTTGATGGCCCGCACGGTATCGAACTCGATACACGGTCTAGCGGAGCTTTCGGTCTACCGATCATTTTGAAGGCTACCCACATATAAACCCTATAACGTACACGAGTCAACTTCATCTGCTTACCCTAATTCTGTTTTAGGTCACTATAATCGCGACGGCTGCGCATTAGCGAGCTTCGTAAAAGGTCTAGTGGGGGCTTTCAGCCTACCAATCGCTTTGTGGACACCCCCGATTATAGCCTACAACGCACACAGGCCAACATCCATGGGCCGTACCTACTACCTTTTGTGCTTTGTTTATCCATACAGGAGTATCTATACGCTCACAGTTAAGTTTAATTGACACCGAAAAAGTGCCTGGCTTTGGGATATTATGCTATTACTCAGTAGTAGTTACTACGTCTTCGAACCTGTAAGGAATAAAACAGCTCATATAACCGGTCATACCTGATGTTTTAGTACCCGAACAGAGCTGTAGTTGCTCTTGACAAGAAGCACTTGATTTGCTGTATCGCGCATTACTTTTTCAAATGCGTTTTCCCACCATTGGGATCGGATATGGCCTGTTTAATTACTCGGAGATGCCAAGGTTAATTTGCAGCATTAACAGACAATAATATAATGCCGTGTTTTACACGGTGAAACTCTGGATTTTCTTTCATGCCATCCCCAGCTCAGTGAGAGCAAAAACAGGGGTTCCGTGGGCGGTTTTGAAAAAAAAAAAAAAGCCGCAACGGCAATGAATACGAAAACGATAAACCTCTCTTCACATTAGTTACAAGTAATAGCACCTCTCCGAGACTGCAGTCTATTATCTGCGTTACTGTGCTCGATAGCTAACTTAGCGGCAAGCGCTTTCTTGGTCGGGGTCATGCCGCTTCAGAAGGCAACATCCGGTATACAGAGGTACCTGTACCGGCCATTCTATGTGCCGGCCCGGCACTGCCGGGACATCCACTTGACCACTCGGTGGTACTGTAGTAAGTGCCGCCCGCACCAAGCCGAAGGCGGCGTCGCTTAGGACGGCAACAATGTAGTAGCAACACAACTACATGTACTTCACTAGCCATGGCTGCAGTGTGTTATCTATCGAAGAGAGAGTGCGAGCCTCGCACCACCACGAAGAAGGGTACCGGTAGACCAGACGCACGATAGCACGAAAGAGGTAAGAGGGCTAGGACTATGAAAACGTGTCTTGCTCGGAGCGATGTCCCCTCCGGCCGAATCGAGACAGAAGCGGAGAAGATAACTTCATGTCCGCTGATGTTGCTCTGCCAAGAGGAGCGCGATGACTGTGCTTCCTAAGCATGCATTACTTAAACTCACATAGCAACCCGTACACTTAATTTTAGCCCAAATCTGTTTGACCCGGATTTCCTATTTTCTGGAACTGCCCACTAGCACCACTCACTGAGCTGGGGATAGCATGTTAAACGTATCGGTATGGTAGAAGTTCTTAATAACTGCCTGAGTTTTGTACGACTGTACTAAGATTGTCAACCATAGACCCGAGCTAGTACGTAGAAAAAAAATGAACTGTGCAATCCATGATAAATTTCAAACTTGTTCCGTTGCGACTTAGGCGCGCCACACCTGTGCCGCACCAGTCGCTCGCTTCAAACATTGAATACATCGGCGAAACTCGTATTTTATTTTAAAAATCTTAACAGTAATGATGTCATTACAACTGAACTTGCAAATACAACCCCCAAGTTGACGACTGCTAGTCTCGCCTCGTAAAGTGTTCATATCTACAGCTACCCCATCTCTTATCGCGCTCCTCTCGAGTCGCAACGCTGGTGCCTGCCAGCTACCATAGTTAGTATACTGTACATGTAGACGAGCACCAGCTATGCGAAATATGCTCCAGCAAAGGAGCTGCGCTTCGGACGACATTCACTTGAATAAATTACTTCGGTCCGTCGTAATTTACGGATGATGTTGCACTTAGCCGCCACAAGCAACATCCACCTCCTTTGAATCCTTTATGCAACGGTTATCAACTATTGAAAACTCATCGAATCACTCAGCGTATCAGACTGTATTCTCGATACGAACGGAAATAACGAGTATGCAATATAAGGAGAAAAAAGCCGCTATATTGGGTTCGAGTATCCAGTTTGATTCTTATATAACAGGAATATCAGGTTTCCAAGTAAGTTTGTCTTAGTTTTGAGTATAGATCGTTAGTTTGGGTTCAGCGTATAAGAATTTGGAGTAAGTTTGGGTCGGAGTGACTCCCTCCGTTAACTCTGGATATAAAATCCAGAGAATTTCCTTACAGATATTTGATATTTGTATTTTGTCCAATCAGAAGTGTTGATCAATGCACATGAGCGGTTTACTGCTAATGTTTTTTTTTATTCTTAGTGGTAAAGCCATTCTCTAAATACAAAGTTGTAGTAGGAATTAAAATTTTAACTGTAAAATTGGTCTCGTTGTGCGCGAAGTGCGGTATGCAATCACTAGTGAATTCGAGCATAGTGAATTCGAACGCAAAGCTGTCTCCTTGTCATACATGAACATTTTAGAGCAGAGATTAAAAACGACCACTCATTTCAATCCGTCTAATTACGTTGGATATTATATCTTAATAGTTCAGTCTGAGCTGTCCTAGGGAGAGATGGGTTCACTTTTAAACATAGTACTTTATTTCATCAGCTACTTAATGCTAACAGCTTGAACCCTGCCTGTTAATGACAAGTGCACTACTGTTTAAATACAACACTGATAAGGTACACACTAAGGCCATAGTCACGATATTGGAGGTAATCATTGAAACAAGTATTGACTACTATAGTAGAACAACCGTATTCACAATTGGAAATTATGTACACCATAGCTTCACTCGCGTTTGAGCGGTTTGCAACTGAGCAGAATGATCTAAATCTACGTGCTGCGTTGAGAGCGGCAAAGTATAACACGTTTTGCGGTCTAAATCACACTGACAACTGATTATCTGTGTATCCATCTGTCCATTTTATCTTGCATCTGTCCATTTTATCTTGCACTTTGTATGATTCCATATCAATGCCCATTCCTGGACCTGAAATTTGCCCAATCTTGTCTATATTGGTACATTCTGGTGGGTGCCCGATTTATAGATGCCTGCTCATGATGGGTGGTATGACACGTATCAACCAACTTACGGGTAATGCGCGAGGACAGTTTCGACATGGTGCTGTACTTGAGATCAGAGTCGCAGCTCACTACGCGTGTATAAGGAAGCAGTCCTCCAGCTGCCTCATCTGGAGTACCAGCCCAAGAAGTCCAGAACGGCTGGTCGGCCTTGCAGCACTTGGGCACTTCACTGTACGCGATGGCCATCGCTACTATGTCACAGTGATACATCAGGAAGGCGGTCTTGTACGTCAACACCAGAACCCGTCAAGGCTATGACCTGTTCCCGGAGATACAGTAGATGCGCCGGCAATTACGCTGGAAGCATATTCCTCCGGTAGTTAGTCCAAGAAGTGAATCTCCTCATTCCCTCTTCGTCGTGCATTAGTGATCCACGTCAGCAATACAAAACACATCGGATGGCACGACAGCGGCTTCATCATCGACCGCTCTCAAAACAACTGTTTCGACGTGGAGCAGGGCGTAGTGGTGGGCTGGAGCTTCAAATTGAAAATGAGAGGGCTGGCGAGGTTCAAGAGAAACTCATGGTCGTGGCGCGCATATCTTGATGCGTTCTTTCACTATAATTTAGTTTAAAATTGGATTTTACTAATTGGATCTACGTGAACACAGTGCTTGGTTTTACGCGTTGTTGCATATTTTCGCATAAACAGGTAAACACGTTTTCTATGTTGGATGTCCGTTCTACGTTCAGTGCATACAACGACATTGTATGCGAACGGCAAAAACAAGTGAGCCCAACAAAGTGTGAGGCTTTGGTCACGTCGAACGTGCGGTCAAGCTGAAGCTGCAGGTACATGGCGACAAAGCTAACCAGTCGCAGCAGTCTGTAACGCCCAAGTGCGGCAGCTGGCCCAGCAGTTTGTTTTTGTCCAGAACCACCGGCAACATGGACATCGAATAAGATGAAGTAGAATTGGAACCTGGCAACAAGCGGTGGCTTAAAACTGTCACGACCTTGACTGGAGCCGTGTGTGGTTTCAACATTGCCAAAACATCAAAGCCCTGTTCACAGTTTGTAAGAACTGTCGTTTGCGGATGTTTGAGATAATTCATGTTATGTTGCATTATCGGTTTAAGAGCCATTCGAAACAACAGCAATGACAGTTGTACAGCAATTATATTTCAGCACAGCAGCGCAAACTCCGATTCGTTACAGCTCAGAGCGTTCGGCAATAAGCTAACCAGGCAGCAGCAATAATAAAATCGGTGGTCAGTCAATCAATGTAATATGTGAGGAGCGACCGTATCGGGGCAGCAAGCGAGCAGGGGCGCCGTCGTATCGGCTAGTTAGCTTAGACATGTGGCTGCCATTTCTAAAACACGATATCTACATGCACATGTCGGACGCCACAGCAGCAGCAACGATAAACCGGAGTAAAGTAAAACAAAATTATTGCTATTGATTGATGGAAGTGGGTACAGACTGTTTGTTGCGAGCCGAATTCGAAGTGAGGAGAGCTAAACGGCATGGAAGGCAGTATAGCAATTCTACAAAATCAAGTTGCAGGCGTCACAATTGGACATACCCCATAAAAATAAACACATTATACATTCAAGATGAACCGAATTTCAGCCTGGCAGCTTGACGCTGTGCCGTGTGCAGCATGAATAGCAGTAGTGTGAGTTCATGCAGATCCGCCACGGCAGATCGAGCAGACCCAGCAAATGGATGCTTGGCACTTGGCAGCACAAAAATAAGAGCATGTGCTAAACTTCAACAACTTCTTCATGCAACGCTCTTCCACGGCAAGCGTAGCGCTACTTCATAGTACTATTGGTAGCAAATAAAAGTTTCTACTATGCAGGTTTTGGAATGCAGCAAAAAGAAAAAGCGACCGAACTGCGAACACCGCGGGCCAAAGCCCGCAAACCAATGACGGTTTTGCAGTGCTAGTATATTTTCCATCATTGCACCTCCTACGAAGTAAAATCATCTGGTCGCTCTCAATTGTTTTTCTTCGATTGTCGCAATCGAATACTCCGTCTTGCCATCGCTTTTGTCGCACGACTCGGCTCCGTGCCTGAGATTTGGGCTCTTGCTTAGTTTGAAGGCAGAGTTGTCGCAGTTGCCACCGTAGTCGAATTGATAATTTCTCCATTAATCCGTCCTTGCCGTTCACCGCGGGCGCAAATGAGTGCTTTGGGGTTGGTTTCCTGACGGCGGACGCCCGAGTAGCGACTTTCTGAGTTCTTCTTTGCACCTTCGTTGGCCATGGTTCATCGGCTCGCCTTCCAAGGGCACTGGTACACGCCGGCAGCTTCCGTTGCCGCGCGAACCATTCTACTTCGTGTTGCTCGTATCTCTACCGATATACAACACGAAGCAAACGGCTTCACGCCACATCACTCTATTTGTTGGAAGTGTTAGATACCCTCCCACGTACTTAGCGCCGGTACTCACTCAAAAAAAACTATAGCATACTAACCGCTAATGCGCCCGTTGCGATGCGTCCTACGACGGACAGATTAGTAGGCCGAAACCAAACAAGTTCGTGATGCATGGCGATTGTGGCTGCCGCAAGATCACTGCGCGTTCGGGTATGTAGAGGGCGGTATTGGCCGTGAAACTAACATACGTGATACAATAAATATTGATATGTTGTTATCTTGAGCAGTAGGTGTAGTTGTAGTTGACCGTCAGACGGAGGGCCAATTTGAAGTGGGGCCAACTTCAGTTCTTCATCCGGTTGGGTTCTCTTTTCCTACAGCCCTAGTAAACTGGTGGAGCTCAGTTAAATCACTTATCCTTATTATACTTTACAAAAACCAAGTTCTTGTACTTCATGCATCTGTTTCTATCCGAGATTAAAAACTCCGATCGGTATGTCAAAGGTTGGTACTTATCCTGAACCACAACACTCCCACAAAAGAGACACGCAACCGATACGCCCCCAATAATCTAACTTATAGCACCATTCCTAGCAAATGTGCGTTGTACACGCTTTACGTATGCGTCTTGTGAGCATATATATCCGAACCGGTAGTTTTGTATCTTACCATGCGCATTGTGGGGTGCAAATTGAAAAACCCTATCCTTTTCGCCAAAATTAGACCTTATCTTTGTAATAACTTCAACAAACTTTTGAAATCTCCGGCTTGCTTGGACAGTTTTATAACTTAGGTCCTTAAGTCGCTTCTTCTTTAATGGTACCCCTTGAAACTTAACGCTGCATCCTGGGGTGCAAAACTTAACTCCACTCTGACGGTTGTACTTATCCTACTTATCTTAAGATCGGTTACTTGATGCAAATCAACTTGATAGTTAACTCAGTGTATTTGTAGTGCCACGTTATGATTACTGCTTGTGCATAAATGTCCCCTAAGGTTACTTACGCACTCTCATTGCTTCTTTCAACTTCTAAGTTTCTCACACCTATAAGCTCACGTAGCTTGCAAAATTGTTCTAGTGGTAGTGACTTTGTAAGGGCATCCGCCACCATATCTTTTGTGTTGCAGTACGTGATGTCGATGCGCTTTCTTTCATAAGTTTCTCGGGCATACAAGTATCGAGTCTCTATGTGTTTTGTCGAGGAATGGTTTCCAGGATTCTTAACAATACTTATAGATGCTGTGTTATCGCACCAACAATATATTGGCTGCTTCTGCTGCCATCCTAACTCTTTAAGCAATAACCAGAGCCATTCACTTTCCTTAACACCCTCACTTACGGCGACTTGTGCTGCATATAAACTGACCATCTCTTGTCTACAACTTTTCCATGATACACACGCATCCGCGAGTATTGACACGTAACCTGTAACTGATTTACGGTCCTCATTAGCATTTGCGAAGCTCGCATCTGTGTATAGCTCATACGTTACTTCTTTGTTAGTACCCTCATATACTAACCCATACATCGATGTTCCTTTCAGATACTTAAGTACACGCTGGGCTGCTTTCCAATGTGACTTATTATAACAAAAGAGAAATTTACTTAATTCCCTTACAGCGTTCGCAATATCTGGCCTAGTTCCTCTTACCAGATACATCAGCGATCCTACCAATCCACGGTAGTCAAATGGCTGCGCTGCGATGGCTTCAGCACTGAGTTTAGTTTCCTTTTCCAATACAATGCTCGCTGCTTGTGGAGTAGCAACTGTTGTGCAGTCCATCATGTCAAACTTTTCTAATAAATCCATGATATACTTATGTTGTGATAGACTAAGTTGCCTCCGTGCCCTATCCCTTCTGATCTCCATCTTTAATAAATAATGGGCTTCACCGAGGTCTTTCATTTTGAAGCGTGCAGATAGTTTCGCTTTAATTTCATTCACTGCGGATAATCTAGATCCGGCAATGGTGAGGTCGTCCACGTATACACATATTAGGACAACATCCGTTACTCCATCAACCTCCCACTTGTTCTTGTACAAACAGTATTCCTTTTTGCAACGAGAAAACCTAATTACGTTAAAAACTTATGTAGGACCCCATACCATATTCGGGGTGCCTGTTTCAGTCTATATAGGCTTTTCAGTAGCTTACATACTTTCCATTGTACCTGTGACTAAATCCCTGTGGTGGAATAATACAAATTTCCTCTGACAATCCGCCATTTAGGAAGGCAGTGGACACATCCATCTGATGGATGTGAAAATCCTCAAATGCTGCAATTGCAAGCACTAATCTCAGTGACTCATAACGAGCGACGAGCGAAAATATTTCACCGTAATATATACCAGGTGTCTGATGATTCCCTCTTACAACTAATCAGACTTTAAATCTTTCAACTGATCCTTTGGCATTATATTTAACATCCAAGACCCAATGACAACCTAATGCCTTCCGGCCTTTTGGCAAGTCAACCATTTTCCAGGTATTATTTGCAATTAGAGCGTTATGCTCCACTTCTAATGCTCCGAGCCACTTCTCTCTGTAGGACCCTGAATATAGCCGCTTTTAGTGACTTAGGAATAGGAATGCGAGTCCTACTAACTTTTACAACTAAAATTGGGTTTATATTTACCTCATACCCACTGAGCCTTGGACTGCGTCTTTTTCGCAGTGTGCGCGGCAGAGTATCCTGCTTTGCACTCTCTGTTTCTGTAATGGCCTCCCGTAGACCGACTGACGTTGGTAGACTATTTATACCAGATGTGGAAGGTACATTGTGCTGACTACTGTTTGACTCATTTGCGTCACTAGGATAAATAATATCTCCCACATCTCCCACACTTCTTGACTGCGGTGATTTAGACGCCTTTTCCTCTTCCTCTTCTTCTTCTTCTTCCTCCTCTATGTTGGTGGTACACTCAACAATTTCATCTATTTCGTCGGGGTTAATTGTTTATCCCGCTTAGGAAACGACCTTCTCATAATTGCTAATTGGTCGGATGTATCGAATCTTACGCTTTTAGCGATAAGTCAGACATTATTGGCTGCATCTAAGAGCCTGCAACCCTTATAGTCTTCTGCAATTCCGAGAAATTTGCATTCTAATCCTCGTGAGCTTAATTTCTTATCTTTTCTCTTTGTACTCAGAAAGTGAGCATAGCAAACACTGTCCAAAATTTGTAATATGTTTCCATCTGTTTTTTTATTATTTAGCGCCTCATATGGCGATGTCTGGTCAAGTCTTGATGTTGGAAGTCTATTTGATACTTCCGCTGCGTACTTAATTGCTTCAGTCCACCAACTTGCTGGTATTGCTGCCGCTAATAGTGAACTCCTAACTAGCTTCATTAATGTCTGGTGGGAACGTTCCGCACTTCCATTCTCTTCTTGAGAGTCTACATTAGATTTCTCAAATAGCATGCCGTTAGATTTTGCAAATGCCTTAATCCTTTTATTTACAGATTCGTTGCCACCGTTACTGCGAATTCTCTTTACTTCATATGGATATTGCTTTTCTAATTGACGGATGAGATTTACAACGTGTCCATACACTTCCTTTGGGGATTTCATCACAAAAACTCACTTATAGGACGTTGCGTCATCCACGACTGATAATGCATAGCGGTAACCAAAACCACCATATCTTCCATTCAGTTTTATCTTTCCTGTTGTGTCCATATGTAAAGTATGCAATGGTTGCCTACTTCTTGTGCCAACTTTATTACGATAGGACATTCTCATTGAATTTGCGATTTCACACGTAGCGCAAAAGAAAGGAAGATCCTTTAGCTCCTTTTGAGGAATTTGAGGAATTCCTTCAACTAAACCGTTGCTAAATATTGCCAAAAGTCTGGCCTTGTGAACGTGGCCTAATCTATGGTGCCACTTCTCCAGTAAAGCTATTTTCTGAGCTTGTGTATAACTTTTCTTTACTGCATTAACTTTGCTGTACTTAGATGACGGCAGATAATACACTGCTCCCTTTTGAACGGCTGCAAACAAAAGCTATCCTACCTCACTGAAAAAATACAAAAACTCCCCATCTCGGGATCGAACGTGATTGTAACCTTGTCTGGCTAGATGACAAGCGCTAATTAATTACTCCCACATTCCTTATCGAGAGCAATGTTTCTTATCTTTAAACCGATAGACTTATTGAAAGGACTTGCAATATGCATCTGTATTGAACCAGTTAAAGCGGTCTCTGGCGTGCTACCGTTTCCATACTCAAACTGGTGACTCGAACCTTTGCGGACAAATTCGAACCAGCTCCTGTCCGGGCTTATCCCTAGACCAGCTCCTGAATCAACAATCCACAGATCATCCGAAACTGTTAATCGCCGTAGCCAATTTAAGTAAGCACCATACTTCTTACGTACCCTGGTGTAGACTTCGCCGAAACTCAGCAGACAACCTCCATTCTCGTCTTCCGACCCGACCCTTTCCGTCTCAGTAAGCTTGAACTCTTCTTCCATCTTGACGTCCGTGGGTGCGTCACGCGTCGTCCTTTGCTTCTTCGCAACGTGTTGCACCGTGGCAATCTTCTTCGTTCCGTTTGGCGCCCGCTTCGATAGTTGGGCTTGCACGTTGGTGCGGAACAGCGGTCCCCCTTCACGGTTGGGTCGCGGTCGGCCTTCATGCGCTCGCATTGCGCCTTCTGATATCCTTGGTCGAAACAGTAAACACATCCTTGGTCCTGAACCTTGGTGTTGGCGTCCGACTTGCGCTTCTTGGTGTCGTATCCACGCACGGTACGCTCACTCTTGACACGGTTTATGCGGACCACTGTTGTCGCATCGCCATTTCCCGTGATCTGCTTCCGGGATCGGCCACCAAACAGCTTGTTCAGCGCCACCTCGACCTTTTCCGCGGTGAACGCTTCCTCCGTGAGCTCAATCGAAGACGCCCAAATCTCGCTTGGGAGCTGCGCCAACACTTGCACGCACATCATCGTCTCCGTCATCAACTCCTTGCCGAGGAGCTTCTTAGACTTCCGATCCATCTCGTTCCGGGCTTGGTTGAGCAGCGAGAACAGCGTCATGGTGTCTTTCCTATTAGAGTTCAGAATCTGAGTCCACCGGTTCGACCACGCCACCAATCCCCCAGCATCACCATTCGCAAACTTCCGTTCGAGATGCTACCAAATGAGGCACACCTCCATGTTTCGCACCTCGTCCGGTAGGGATGAGAGAAACGAGTTTGGGAGGGTCGAGTTGAGGACATGCCTCATGGCTGCGTCCGCCTTGCGCCATACCATTATCTCCTTCCGGAAAGCCAAATTTCCTTCGGGCGGAGCTGCTTTTACGTCTGCATCCGTAAGACATGGCGGCGTGGACTCCAAGAAGTCCCTCATGCAGACCTTCGGGTCCGGGTCGCCGGCTTCGAGTAGCTTCTTCTCGGCCTCCAAATCCAATTGGGCCACGTGCGTGAGTAGCTTGTCTTTCCAAGTAGCATACTCGTGATACTTCCCGGAGAATTTCTCCAGTCCGCCGGGCACGGTCTTCTCTGGCTTAGTCAAGACACTCATCCGAGTATCTGAAATGTTGTTGTCTTGAGCAGTAGATGTAGTTGTAGTTGACCGTCAGACGGAGGGCCAATTTGAAAGTGGGGCCAACTCCAGTTCTTCATCCGGTTGGGTTCTCTTTTCCTACAGTCCTAGTAAACTGGTGGAGCTCAGTAAACTCACTTATCCTTATTATATTTTACAAAAACCAAGTTCTTGTACTTCATGCATCTGCTTCTATCCGAGATTAGAAACTCCGATCGGTATGTCAAAAGTTGGTACTTATCCTGAACCACAACATGATCAGATTGACGTAGTTAAATCATGTTCAGGAAACATGGCGCGTTTTGCGCTTGCCTTAACCTCCTCGGTGACACGCCTTCCCAGGTTTTTTAGCGTTGCCCTGAGGCGACGGTGTTACGTGAACCGGTACTGCGATGATGGTGGTCGACCTTTCAATTGCTGAATCACACGGTTGTGGTATGTATCTAGAAGGTCTTTGCGTCTGACGTTTTCTTCGCACAGTGGCGCTAATGTCTTTTGCTGCGTGATCGTTCTATCCCGTGCGATTACTCCGATCTTGGACGATAATCACTTGTCGTCGGTGGTGATGCCAAAGCTCTCCACGTTGCACTCCGACGTCAGAACGCGCTGAATTGTCTCGACCTGAACAGCCTTGCCTGAAGCACATTTCATTTCAAGCGCAAGAATAGCCCGTCGCACGTACATGGACACCTGGATATTGCCGAAGCGGTCACCAGAGGGGACTCATTGAAGCACATCGGACAGGCTTAATATGCCATAAGACCGCACGCTAGCTTCTCCTGCACACACAGCTCGTGCACCTTCATCTTGGTCCCGTCCAGTCGGTGTTTGTAGTAGTCCTTTTTTTACAACAGTCGCAAATTACGTCCGTGATCGACTTGTTGCATGGTGTCTGGACGTGCGAACCGTTTTTGGAGAAAAAATAGATCAATGGAGAAAAGCTTCCGCACCTTCTCGTACCCCTTAGGCACACTAACTTTCTTCAACTTGCAGCATCAAAACCATTCAACGCCGTCGTTAAAATCGCTGGAAAATCCCTGTTAGTCAGCAAGCCAGGGGAGGCGCGTGTGCACCAGGAAAGTCTAGTAGATATCAGCTTTGCTATCGGTTGCGTTGGATACGCACAACGTTCTGATTCGATCCCGGCCGAAGCGTCCGCCAACAATAATATCGGCAGCACCCACGTCACCACTCTTCGGCTCGTTACACTCGTCTGAGAAGCTGGCAGCAGATGAGGAATGTGAGGGCGCCTCGGCAATGATCTTGACGTAGGGTCTCCAACACGTATTGGGAGCTTCTGCAGAGCTGTCCCGTCGCGACGTGTCTCCTTGAAAGCGTGTGTCCTGGGCAGTACTGTTCGCGGCGCGTCATCATCTTGGTGAGTGACCGCTGAAGCTCGTACCGACCCGTCGTAGATGGCGTGTAAGGGCACAGTTTCGACATCGCGGAGCTGTACTCATATCACATCTTTGTCGAAACGAGTAGCATTCACAGGTGCGTGAAGAAGCAGGCCATGAACGCGAAACCAGGTTCCGATTCAGTTCTTACCGAAGGAGAACTATACGCGAAGCCAGGTTCCGATTCAGTTCTTACCGAAGGAGAACTGAATCGGAACCTGGCTTCGCGTTCATAGAAAATGATGCTTACCGTCACCAAAACGATGCGTATTTCATATTCAAAAATGGAGCAATTCCCGTAGGTTTTAGAATATAAAAAAAACAATTCAAACAATTCTGGAAGATGGGGTACCCCCCCCCCTTCAGATGTTGAACACGTATTATATGGGAGTTGTTATTCGCCACCACCCCTTTCCATATTCGCCACCACCCTTACCCAAAAAATGGTAATTGATGTGGGGCACACTATTATCTGCTAACACGCTGGCGTGCTCGTTTCGAGCGGACAAGTTGCCGTGCTTCTCCGACTCGGACGAGATGCAGCGCTTACACTCAAGTGTCTGCGTCCATGCCTCGATCGGAGCTATCTCCTGCGGCGAAGGCGGCGCCGCTTCACGCCGCGGGTGCTGAACAACGACACTACAGCCATGTCCTTCAGCTCCACGGCTTCCTGGACCACTACGTCTCATCGCACCTGGGTGTGTCTACATGTTCACCTTCTGCCATTCGTCTCGAAAGTCCATTCACATCTTAACCCTTTCGCGGTAAAAGGATACAGAAAGCGCCCTTTAGATGGTTCCACAAAAGACGGTAGAGTGTACCCCCTCTTAAAGGGCGCTTCCTGTGCCCTTTTGCACAAGTTCAAGCTAGTAATCAACCATCTTTTAAAACAAATCATAATCGGTACGCAGAGTAACCATCATGTAATCATTGTCCATACAAACTCTAAGTCATACGCATCCATACTATGTATCCTGCAAATCACCGTATCTGGCTTGTCCCATGAGACACACCGAAAAGACTCCGTAACTCTGTAAAAGGACGCCTAGAGTGCCCTTTTAGAAGGAAATATCAATGCGTTGTATACTATAGTTTATCAAGGATACTCGCGAAAGGGTTAATAATCCTTTTATCACCCTCTAATGCACTAACGCGTACTTGCCTTGCCGCGGATATGAGAGCAAGTTTTACACCTGCGCGTGTCGGCCTACCTGAGCAACGTGGTCCTCAGGCCACGGTCAGCACCTTGTGAACTTCGATGCAGACTAGGGATATGTTGGATCGTGCGTACACGCGAATCGCTCTCGCGTAGCAGTTCCACGAGCTGTATCATAGGCAAGTAGTCGGTGATGCGCTACTCTACGATGCCCTTCTTGCCGTCAAAGAGGGCAGGACGCCGACTTCATTTCCAGCAGCGTGCAGCTCTTCGACGAACTACCTGGCGAATCATCTGACTTCAGCTATGGCGACACGCATGCTAGGTACCTGTTAGAGCAAGCGAGATGTGAGTCAAATGCCAAGTACTGTTGGCGCGCCGAATAATATTTCGGCTAAGCCATGATTGTTTCACTTCAACTGACTCTACAATCCTAGTGTTTTAACTGCGGGTGTCTAGATACGCATATCGACGGCAGATATATGCGAGAGAGAATGACGTCAATTTTATCTTTGAAAGATGTCGACCATAGTACCACATCTATTCTTCCTCCAATGGTATAACAAGCAAAATAAACTATATATTTCATGTTCATGTGAGAAAGATCAAATACTTTCGGGGTTACTTCTTGTTAGGGTGAAAGCGCATTGGAGGGAGCCTTGAAATGGGTCGTGGCGCGGTTACCAGGGTGGCTGCCAGCGTCGGCAGCTGCGATTGTGGCAGCGATGTAGTACTGCTTGCTGTTTGCTCTTCTTGCTCTGCAGTGGGGCTGCCGTAGCTTTAGCGTCAGAGGAAGACGTAACAGACTCACAGAGTCTCAGCTTAAGATAGCCCGTTCTAATACCAGAACGTACGAGTCCGTACACCTTACGGACTCCAAGAGTCAACCCTTAACTCTTAACTGTGTGAATCTCAAACTGAATGTATTTCTCTTTAGCGCGGCCAAGCCGCCTACGGTGTAAATGTATCTGGTTCACTATCTAGCATAGTGAACCCTAGTCATATGCATAATCAGTGGCTCCCAAGCCATGTACTGATTCTCCTACTGAAATAGGTTAGACAGTGCGTACCCACAATGCCTGTGTGTCCCACACTTCGCAACCCTTCGGGTAACTCTCGTGTAACCCCGTTACACCCTCCCCCACTAAACCGTGGACACGGGTGTTCA
>JAIKVE010000056.1:0-36306 GCA_024679115.1 Phytophthora pistaciae | reverse complement strand
GGAACACTCAGCACTTCACCCTGCCGGCTTAGAACTTGGGGTCGCAATCCTGCTCCGCGTTGACAACAGGCTCCTCGATTGACCGCTCACCCGCAGGACCCATACTCTTCGCGTCCACAACGTGCACGTCGGTCTTTGGCACAGGCGAGACGGCAACACCCAGCTGGGCCTCCAGCTCCTTCGCACTCAGAGCACTCCGGGCTCCAGGATAATGCATAATGCTCTCCTGCGCCGCAGGGTCAGCTTCGCGCTGCACTTGGTCCTGCTGCTTGGGGGCCTGGTTGTTGGGCTCGCCACCGTTGTTTTGAGGGACTCTACTGTTGTTTTGAGGGACATCATTGCTTTGAGGAGCACGGACAGGGGTGCTCGGATTTGCGTTCGGGGTCGTGCTCGTGCTGCTGCCTGGGTTGCTGCACGACTCGCGGTTGCTCTTGCCGAAGTCCTGCGTCCAGTAGTGCTGGTACGCGCCCCGTCCGTTGAATGCGTACGAGGCACCGAGCATGTTGTAGTCGCCCAAGATATTGGCGCGGTGCCCCGGCGACCTCATCCAGGCGTCCATGACCGCATCGACGTCGTCTTGGCCAGCAGCAACGTTCTCTCCAGCCCGGTCCCAAGCGTAACCAGAGTCCGTCACGCGCTTCTCCATCGTGGAGCCGTCCGTTCCGGCGTGGGCCATGTAGTCGTGGTCGGCCATGTCGTCTGAATGACGCTGGGAGGACGACTGCAGCTTCAGGTTCGCGCAGACTGGAGGGAGGCCAACTGCAGCTCGCTCCTTGTTGACGCGGGCCACCATGGCAGGGAGGTAGTCGCTTGGCTGTCTGTAGGTGGCGGCGAGGTTGCGGTGCGCCTGACGCAGGTTTGCGGCTTCGGAGAGGCCGTGGTCGGCGCCTGTGTCCATACCAAACCGCCACTATACGCCCTTGCACTCCGTAGACTGACGGCGCCACCGTCCAAGTCACTCTTCAATCGTCCTCCTCCCACAACAACCTCCGTCTTCACTATGACAATCGCACAAACTTCGCTCGCTCTTCTGGTCATCGCGGCTGCCGCTACATGGGCATCGTCTTTCGCATTCGTTTGTCTGGTCTACAGGAGCGTGGGATGCCACAATGAGAGCAAGACCCACAAAAGCCACTTCCAGATGTGGCGACTAGCGCCTCGTAACGCGAGTATCTCCCACGGATCCTTTGCGTCACCCACGACCACATGCTAGAGCACCCCTCCCCTACGAGTCGAAACAGCTTGGGGGTCTGCTACGAGAGTTATCATGAGTTAACGCTGGTCATATGCTTGGCGCTCTTATCGCCCAGAATTGAGAGAACAAAGAGTCCATTCACCCAGCACAATCGTGCGGTGCTGGGAGCCTAGCCAAGTTTGCATAACCGAGATCAATATATGGTAGTGCGAGAAGTTCACCATAAGGCTGTTGTTCACACCTTCTGTGAAGTTAACAAGGCAATTAAGATATGAAATCGAGAAGGCTGGACATTCATTGTACGTGGACGTCTACTACGTTGTAAAGTATAAAGAAACGAGATGCATCTGGAGGCTGCAACCTCCCACGGTCTTGACGCCTACCAGCCTGGCGCGCAGTCGTCTTTGTCGTTGGCAGCAGCGAGATCGTAGCGCCTGCGCCGCAGAAGGTCGACATCAGGAGAGTCCACCTTCACTGCCGGGGTCCCTTCCGGCAGCTCGGTAATCGGAGCTTTGGTGTACGGTGTGGTTTGCTTGGCACCCTCCGTCGTAGTTTCGATGGGCGGGTCGACCACGACAATGGGTGCATCCGTTTCCTGTGCAGGGTAGTCGCTCGGAGGAGGGTCGATAATGACAATCGGAGCGTCCGTGCAAGGAGCCTCAGTCTCGCTCTCCTGCGACCCGGAGCAACTGTCCTCGCTGTTGCTGCCTTCATACAAGGGCGGGTCCACGACCACGGCCGGGGTGTCCGTGCAAGGTGCCTCGGTCTCGTTCTCGTGTGAACCGGAGCAACTGTCCTCGGTGTTGCTGCCTTCGTACTCGGTTGTCGGGGGTGGGTCCACCACCACGATCGGAGCGTCCGTGCAAGGTGCCTCGGTCTCCTTCTCCTCTGACCCGGAGCAACTGGCCTCAGTTTCGACCTGCTTGTTATAGGTCTTGCTCTTGTATTTCACGGGCTCGCCCTGAGTTTGAGCCGCCTCACTGCTCTCCATGGAAGTCGCGATAGTGTCAGCGTCGCTAGCAACGCCAGCGCCTTCGCACTCCTCGGCGTCGCCCGTTCCGAAGTCCTGCGTCCAATAGTGCTGGTACGTGGTGTCGGGGTTGTACGCGTAGGCAGTGCCGAGCATGGTGTAGTCGCCGAGGATATTCTCGCGGTGACCAGAAGAGGCCATCCACGCCTCCATGACGGCATCCACGTCCGGTTGACCCGCGGCGACATTCTCGGCCACAGCGCTCCAGTCAAAGCCTTCCCCGGCGATACGTTGCTCGATGTTGGATGGCGACATTCTCGGCCACAGCGCTCCAGTCAAAGCCTTCCCCGGCGATACGTTGCTCGATGTTGGATCCGTCAGTGCCCGTGTGGTCCATGTAGTCGTTGGCGGCTTGGTCGTCGGAGTGTCGTTGGGCTGCCGATTGGAGCTTCTTGTTGGTGCACAGCGCGGGGAGACCCTCGGCAGCTCGTGCTTGGTTGACTCGGTCCAGCATGAGAGAAAAGTAGTCGTCGGACGGCGTGTAGGTCTGCAACTTGCGTTGGCCCTGGCGCAAGTTGGCTGCCTCCGCGACGGCGGCGACGACGAGAAGGCTTGCAATCGAAGGTCGGAGGACGAGCATAGCGCGATGACGCAGATACCAGTTCTAGGTTGAGCTTTCGAGTTGACTGCACTTGTGGGCTCGACGGCGAATCGAGTTGTGAGGTGAAGCGAGGGCGAAGCGAAGGCGAGGTTACTTGCAGGCTAGTCATGGGGCTGCAGACCACCTACGCAAACTGAGACCAGGCCTGTCCGCAACGACAGTCACCAGTGCACCCAACTCGGGGTGTTCCTAACATTTTCCAGACCGTAACTTGATCTGCTCGGTGGGGCGAAATCAGCGGAAAGTAGCGTGCTCCTCCACAAACAAGTGCCCCCTCTCGTGTTACTACCCATCGACAACGCTTGGCGCCTTCGCGTAGTAGCGACAGCTAGCTGGACTCGAGCGATGTGGCCGGACAGCTTCGGTTCCCCCTATAGTTAAACGCCTCAGTGGCAGTGCAATGCGTGTCGAACAGCAAAAGCTTGCAAACCGACTTCTGTCTTGCGCCGCCGGCAATGAAACCAAGTTCCCAAACCATTATTGGTGACTCATGCTGGTGCAATTCGATCCAGCTTTTCATTTCATCGACGTCATTTTTGTTTGGTCAGTTTTATTATAAGAAATCTAAAAAGTTAGAACTGCTCCGTTCAAGCAAAATCTCAAGCGCTCGTCCCAGCAAACGGAGAAGTTTAGCCCAAGACCCAACGATGTCACGGAACAAGACCACCAAGAAGAGCGGTTCGAAGAAAGACGGCGACAGCGTGGAAAGAATAAGCGTGCGAAGAAGACGACGAAACCGAGCGTCGACTTGGACGGCGTAGTGCAGCCCAGCGTCCTAGTGCCCCTGAAGGACGTGCTACGCCACAACAACGAGCTGCACCTGTTCGACGATATCGTGCCGATGGGGAAATCTGAAGATGATCCGCCGCTCATCTTCTGCTGGAAGAAGGTGGATGCGTTCGTCCGAGCAATCTCTGATGCCAAGCTGCTGATGGCGGCGCTGCCGTTCCACCCCCACCTTTCCCGATGCCCAGCCCTCTGACGACGGAGTCATTCAAGAAGGCGCTAGATGCTCACGTTCGCGAACGACCGGTTGAGCCCCTGGGGACTTCGTGTCTGCCGGGTGCTTTTGACGAAACGGTTCGGATTGTGAGCAGACTCTTCCTTTGGAACTGGAACCCGTGGGTTCTACATGTCATCGCTGTTGGGGGTGGAGCCACAAACGTGCTGCCTATTGGAGATCTGTACGTGTTCAGGCTTGGCACGGATAAGCTGGAGGTTGCACTTCTGCCAGCTTCAAACGGAGTGTGGAACCGGCTGATGTAATATCACCGCGCCGAGTTTTTCATTTTCAAGTGTCGTCCTTCCATTAACAGTGAAATGTGTTGTCACCGCTCAATTGTGATGCATGTGATCACGTAGTGCTCCACGTTGGGATGGTGTTAAATATATTGAGTTGTTGGCTATCTAGTGGTGGTGGCGACGAGAATTTTTAAATCAATTATAGTAAGTGAACGGCCAAGTATAAGCACACACGGGCCCCAGGAGGTTGCTTACTCGAATCGCGTCCGCTTCCATGCTGATGAACCGCTGCAATCCATAAGCTCTGGCGCTTCGATACCAATAGTATCGCTTGCATTTGGGCTTGTCATGCCGTCCCATTCGCTGCTTGCATCAGGGGATTCATCGTCGCGCCGTCGTTTGACTCGCAAACCCCAACTTTGCCGCTGCTTCTCAATCTGCCTCGGATGAGCTGGAAAGTCCACCCCGTAAAACCTGCCTCCGCAGAGAATCTGCTGCACTTCCTTCTTGAACTGCTCGGGATTTTGACGCAGCTGCTCGGCTGCAACCGGATTGAGAATGTTTTGATTGACAGGTTCCAGGAAGATTAACTAAACCAAGACGGGAAACAGTAGCCACAATTGAGTTAATTCCACCACAGCACACGCAACGGTATCACTGGAATAACAGCCCACCTGCAATCCAAGCAAGACCGTGTTGATGCTGAGCACAGGGCGCCAGTCCGTGCCTAGGATTGGCATCATCACCTTGCCTGTAGCCATGTCGATATTAGGATGCCACACCCTGCACAAAATCAGCAGACCACGCTTGTAAGTTGATAATGTCACTAACAAGCAGACAACCATTAGCTCTCACCTTGTAAGACATCTCACGCTAGGAGCTGCAACAAATAGTCCCGGCCATAACAATACACAGAGAAACAAACACACATCAGCGATGCATATCACTACCACGCTCCAAGAACATCCTTGCCGTAAGATCTTACGGTGGAAAGGGTACGTCTTGGGGATCTCCACGAAGAAGGTGAAGTCCCCGTTGGCGAACGGGCCCGAAACGTCGGCTATGGAGATCGTGAAGATGAGCCGCAGCATGTTGTCGGCTCCGTCGGGGAAATCCACGCGCGTCGTGGCTTGGCTGCAGGTGAATTTGGCCTTGGAAAGCTGCAGCAACAAATGAAGCGCCAGGTCAGTTTACCTCAAGCGACAGATACACTGCAGCCGCCGACGCCGAGAGCGCACCTCGTTTACATCTTTCCGCACTCGCAGCGCCGCTAAGTCCGAGCGCATGTACATGCTCGGTACACGAGGAGGCTGCTCTGCCAGCGTGACTGCAAGTTGTCCAGGAGTGTCCCGGAACGTCCCTCTGCCGCGGAGTCTGCGCTAGCTGCTGCGCCTGGAAATACGCGGTCTGTGTGCTCTGACCTCTGCGCGTGTTGTCACCACCGCTGCTGCTCGTACAGTCGTCCGACGGCCGCGTGAACTAGAGCGCTGGTTGGCGGCTTCCCTTGCCTTGTTGGAGCTGTACCGACCGACTGTGCTGAAGTATGGCACCTTTCGGGCAAAACGCCAGAACCGTTCTGCGATTGGCTGATATAAGAATCCGATTTCGACCAATGAAACGGTTTTAGAAGCGATCAGTGTTCAACTTCATACCAAAAGCCCAGAGGGACGAGCAAGACCGCGCTCCCTTCATGCCGCCCAACGGGGGAGACGCGGCCGCCGCCGCCGCTGTGCGCAGCCGCCCGCTTCTCCACTACAAGGACCTGGGGATGGGCACGCAGAACCGCAAGGTGCGCTTCACCTGCGTGCACGCGTCCGAGAACTTCCTCGCCTGCGGGTGCGTACCGTATCCCCTGTTCTACCCATGCGTATCGAGTGCGCACAAGAGTGATGGTCATCACTGCAACTACAGTACTGACTTACGTGATCACAATTGCGCACTCTGCTTTTTGCCTGACACAATACAGAACCAACAATGGCAGCGTGTATCTGTACGCGACGTCGGCGCTGAGCCGCGGGGAGGGCGACAGCCGCGCCGCCAAGTACCACCTGGTCAAGATGATCTCGCCGCCCAGCAACGACCGCGTATCCGTCACGTGCCTCAGCATCTGCCCGCTGCAGAAGCGCCTCGTGGTGGGCACCATGCGCGGCGTCGTGTACGCGATCCAGCTCTCGGACTACCACAAGATCGGCGAGAAGGTCGAGTTCTCGCACGACTTCCACGCCGGCTTCCCCATCACCTGCTTCCTGTGGGACAAGCGCGGCACGAGGCTCTTCTCGGCCTGCAACGCGGGCCTCGTGTGCCAGACTGTGCTGCGCGCCGGTATGTCGGCGATCTTCGGCAGCACGGACACGGAGCTGCTGCTGAAGGAGGAGACCGGGATTGTGCAGGTACTGTACAGGCAGGGGACGCATTGCAGCTTGGTATGGGGGTTTTACGCTGATATTATGGCTTCTCTCTCTGTCCTTTAACGTATCCAGTTGGATCTTGCGAAGAGCGAGCGTTCGTACATTCTAATGGTGTCGTCGCAGCTGCGCGTGTTGCTGTTGAATCTTACGTCTGGAGACGGGAGTGCTGTTCAGATTGGTACGAAGGCGCGCCAGGGAGCGTATGGAGCTTGCTTTTTCACAAGTCTCAATGTCGAGTCGATAGACCCGGCGAAAAAGCGGGAAATTCGAGTGTTTTCGTCGCGACCAGGAAGGCGTGTGTGGGTTGCCGACCCGCAGTCGGGTACGGTCTCGTCGACGCTTAAGTTCTCGCTGAGCAAGAATCCTTCGCAATTTCTTCAGAGCCCGGAGTGTGCTATGGAAGAAGGTAAGTTGCTTGACGGATGAGGTTGCATTTGTCGAGGTGAGTCTGCTGCTTACCGATTTTCAATGCTCTGCAGGAATCCAACCTCGAAATCTGACTATCAACAAGCTAGGGCGCTTTCAGTTTCTGCAAGATCCTCCCTATGCGCCCCAAGACGTGAAAGATGCAACCACACTGCTCGTGAGCTGGAACGTTGGATCAAGCGTGTTGTTCTTCCTCGACCCTTTTGCTGTCGAAATTGTGGAATGGCATCTGGATTTGGGTATTATTCACGATCTTAAGGTATGTGTCTGCTACGTGTTCTGGATGCGCGAACGGTTGAACTGATCCCGAGTATGCTGTGTTGTGCAGATCGTAAATGAAACGACGCTAGTAGTTCTGCATGGTGAAGCACCAAAGGTATCTTTGATCCAGTCCTGTTCAGCTGACCAGTTCCTTCAGATTTATGGTTCAGATGATATGAAAAAAGCCGTTGAGGTAAGAGCTTCTGTGACTTTGCACATCTTTCTGGTCATGAACTGACATGATTGAATCTCTGCCAATGCGACGCAGCTTGCTATTGAGTTCAATCTAAACGATGCCATCGTTGTCGACTCGCTGCAAACTCAATGGCTGGCCTATCTTGACAAAATTGGCAACAAGCCCGGGGAGTATGCGGAACTTACTGCATCTCTGAAGGCACTTGCGGACAAGACAAAGGCACTGGAAGAGGAGTACCGGGTAGCAGCAGAGACCGGTCTGCCAACGCCGACTGACTCGCAGCCATTGCAGGTTATTTTCAAGCAGCGTCCGCAACAGGCAATGGCAGCGGCCACAGCAGCTTCGTCTGATTTGTTTTCTAGTCAAGGTGACTCGACGGATACGGAAGTGACACTAGCGACTGGTAGCACCCTCCACAAGCCTATCGAGTACTTTGACGTGTTGGCGCCGTCGGACCAGTCGTACTCCAAGAGCATTTGTGCTCCAGATGGGTCCTTTATGGAAGCGAGGCTTATGGATATTCCGGAGCTGCCACGGGCGAATTCCACCGTTCTGCCTGACGACTTCCGTGAAAGTTACATGGAGGAGATCATGGAGGAGGTGAAGCGGTCCGAACAAATCCGGAATGAGGAAGGTGCTATGAACATGAACCTTCTACCAGCACTAAAGGATGGTTCAACGGCAGCAGCGAAAGCATTCTCGACGTTCATCCCAGGCAGCAGTATGCTCACGCACCTGATTGATGGGTCTATGATCACCGATCCGTTTGGTCGATCTGACGCGTCTGGCATTTTCAGTGATTTTCCCGAGTTTGATGATGATGAGCTGGTTATTGATCCAGATCCTCGTCTATTTCAGCGGAGGTATACACATGGCCAGAGGCTCAAAACGGATACAAACGAATGCTCTGTGCTGCGAATTGCGATGTCGACGATTGGAGAAGCGGACGAAAGTAATCTGGATACGGAGGTGCTGATGGAAGCGATTTCGATGGATATATGGGATTCTAACCTCAAGTACACGTCAAACTTACCGATTAGTGAACAACTGAACCTCCCAGAGAGCACACCGGAGGTAAAAGAAAATGGAAACATCTACCCAGAGAGAAGAACTCAGGGAGTCAACGATGTTCGTGCTAGGAAGGGCGGCGCAACCAAAACGGCACTGCAAGATGCAAAGCCAGCTTTGATCGAGAGTTTGAAGGTCCAAACAGCGATTTCGACCGCGTCGTCATCTGAAGCATCCACCCCGGTTAACAAGTTTAGACAACGCCTTGTACATCGAGCGTCAATGTCTCCCGATACGGGTCGTGCTGCGCAGCGTGCAATTCAGAAGCATTTTGGGGCAACGCCGAGCTGTGAGATAAAACTGAAATGCATGGTAGGTGGCCGAATTGCTGTCTCACCGGAGCTGGAGCCCACCGTCCGGCGTGATGTCAGCGAGCTAGTATCAGAACTCCAGGCAGCGTCGGCCACCGCCGAGAAAACCAAGCAGCTCACGCGAAGACTTTGGCCAGCATCTGGAATTACTAGAGTTTGTGCTTGCCTTACGAGCTTATACTTGCTGCAGGGCGACATGAATCAAGTGCAGACGACGATTACTGCGTGGCTGAATTGCTTTGACCCAACCGCACAGCACGAAGAGCCCGAAGGAAGCGATGGCTCCGTTGAAAACAAAAGCGAGCTCACGAATGGCCCAACAACAACGGCTGGATTTGCTCGTGGTGAGGCACTGGTAGATGGCGACGGCCTTCCACTAACGAGAGGTGATTGGAATTTGGTGCGGACACTTGTGTCAATATACTTCGCTGTTTGGGCAGCGGGGTCGAAGCTACACTTGCACCCTTTGAACCCGGAGGATCACGCGAATGGCAAGCTTCATAGATTGTATGAAAGTGAAATGGGGATTACCTTGACGCTGGAGCCGCGTTATCAGTGGGATGGCGAGGGGGACGATTCAGAGATCGAAGCAGCTACAGCAGCTGAAGCCGAGGCGTTTGTGGCCAAATATGGCGTGTATATTAATCCGGACCTTGCCGCTGAAGTCTGTAACCTTCGCCAATTTACTGGTGCATTGAAGATTGTGTTGGATGAAGTCGTATCCAGTGCTGATATGGAGGAGACGTACGATGATATTGTGAGCTGGATATCGGAGAAGAACAGTGGCAAAGCCTTCTCAACGTTAAGCGAGCGTGATTCGTTGTGCCTATTGTTGCACCTGCTGGACATATTGCTGAAAAAGTGTCCCGAGGAAACCATTGAAATGTGCGTGAGTAAGTACCCAGTTTTGTACCCGTGGAACGTCGAACAGGCTCTATTTGGGACCGAGCTCGACTGGGAGGCGATTGATGAAAGTGCAGACGGAGTCCGTGAAATTTTGAAGCCAAACACGGTGGACCAGACGTCCAAGTATTTCAGATACCTTGTACGACTTCTCGAAGAAAGGGGCAATGAAGCTGGCAGAGACGGGCAAGTTGTTAGTCGGTGTTTGGAGCTTTCCTTCGCTGGCAACGGTGTGGTGGGCGATGTATTCGAAGGAGAAGAAAGATGCAGTCGCATTGAGTGGGTTGCGGCACTTGTACGCCAACCCCACAGATTCATGTATGACCACGAGAAATGCTGGAAAATGTTTGCGGAAAATAAAGCGTTTCCCGCTCTCCTGGAGTTGGCAACGCTATCTTTGCAAAGTGATGGCGACTCGGCTGTACTTGAGCGCGGCTTCAATGAATTGTCGGAGCTGGTGACACTTATAACGAAGAGCGACGAGTTACTCGTTTTCGATACTCTGTTTGCGCGGGTTGCTGTCCTGCCGCAAAGCTCTGAGGAGTGCTTGTCCAAGATTTTAAGTCAAATTCAAGCGTCCGTGTCTATCGAGAATCGTAACGAGCGCTTATGCTCTGCGGTTATTCACGCATTGCTGAACTCGGTGAACCTTACGTATGGTATGCGCCTGCTTGCACGGTTCCCATTGCTGTTTGCTGCCACACCGCTGCAAACATACCACACGATTGTTGAAACGCATGTGCTTATGGAGCGTCAGAAACATGAAATCCTACAAATCTTGGAAATTGTGGACACCAGCGTTTGGGCATCATACAAGGAAGACGTGTCTGCCACGAGCTCAGTATCCTTTGCCCCACAGCTAGCATCAATTTTGCAGCTTGAAATGGGCGCACTTGTTCCAGCAATGAGCCGAGAGCAGTACGAGATGTGGGAAAACAAATGCAAGCAGTATGATGAGGAGACAACGACACGCCGGATAAGTAAGGTTGAGGGAGCTGGCGTGGATATTGGTCCTCTTTCCAACCCGGTCAGTCCACGGCGCAATAAATTCACCAGAGGCGCAAGAATGTCAGTCGGCGCGACTCCTGTTGCCTGTAGATCCTTTGAGTACCGGAACAGCGACTGGGGTGGTGAGGTACAATTGCACGATTCAACCTGCGGGACGTGCGATTTGCCTGTGGTGATTATCAGTGATAGTAAGTATCGTTAGCAGCAATGACTCCTGAGCTCCAAACCACCATCTAACTGTGTATTGTTGTGCGCAGGCAACTCCAATCTGGATGTGGCATTGCTTCCTTGCGGTCATGCGTTCCACGATCAGTGCTTGGAAGATAACTCGTGCCCAGTTTGTTTAGAGGAGAACCTGAGCACCCTGGAATACTTTTGACCGGATGAGTGAAGGATGCGGTAGAGCAGGTGTGTGAGTTAAGCTTTTGCACTGATTGCTGATGGGGCTCTTACCATATTTGTTATTACTTCTTCAGTTAAGTAAGGTGAATTTGTGCAGGCGGTAACGCTAACTTCAAAGGATGCTGTTGCTGATTATTGTTACTGGTGTCGAGTGAGTGTGGCTGCTAATGTAGCGGACTTGTTTGTGGCTGCGCTGTGGGCTTTTTGCCGCGTTTGCCGCGGTTCACAATAAGTCCCACCAATTTCTTGCGCATGTGCCGGTCGATAACCGTTTCGTCATCTGCTAAGTCTACTGCGGTTGCTCCTCCGTTCGTGCCGTCTTCAGCCTCGTCATTGTTGTGAGTGCCGCCGCCGCTTACAACATCGTGGATAGATGTGTGATTAGCACGTCTAGTCGAAGCGACCTTGAGCTCTTCTGCGGGAGGAGGACCAAGAAACGAGGACCTAACAGCACTGGAGCGTGACTTGGGCCGAACACGAACGTTGGCTGGTGAAGCAGTAGTGGACGCCATGCGTAAAATGAAGTGCTCTTCCGTCTCAGATGGTGCAGGGGCGCGTACAGAGCTCTGGTGAACCCCAGGCTTGTCGTCGGTGGTAGGGGCTCCGCCCAAGAGAACTGATCCTGAACCAGACCCGTTGGAATTCGGAGTTGTTTCGGATCGGTGCAGTTCGCGCTCGGCCTTCTCGCGGTTGATGACATCCAGGACGCGATTGAGCTTCTGTTCCATGAGATGGAGCAGGTCGGGTGTTGGCGTTTCCATAGCCCGGCTGAGTTCGTGCTGGTCATCATAATCCAACGAGCCGTGCACCGTACTGAGCTTCGCAAGACATTTCAGCATGCAGGCGCGAAACGCGTCCATGAGGACGTTGGCGCGATTGCACTTATCCGCCAACAAAGCAGCCTCCTTTTCGGTCTCCTTGAGACGCTCCGATGTCTGATCCATTTCCTGGTAAATCGTTCGCGAATTGGCTGCTGCGCTGCGCAGGTGACTCAGTGTTTCGTTCAGCTGCTTGTGTCGTTCACGAAGTTTCCGCATGCGCGCATCACTGACAGTGTGCTCTTCTTTAAGCGCACGCAGAGTCTCCTCGCGACCAACGTACTTGGAAATGATCTTGTCGACGTCATTCGTGCCAGCAGCCTCGATGATCTGCTTCAGCTCGGCCTCGACGCGCATCAGCTTCCGGTCCGTGTCCGAAAGCTCTTCCTGAATTTCGGAGAAGTGCGTCATCTGCGCAGACGATTCACGGCGCAGGCGGCGCGATTCCTTCTGCTTGAGCTGCCCCAAAGCTGCCTGCACGTTCTTCTTACGTGATACCTCGCGCGCCTCGAGAATATCCGACTTCAGGCGGGTCTGCTCCACGGCGTGCTGAAGATCATCAAGCGCTCGGATATTTGCCTGCTTTTTCTCCCACCAGTCCGTGTAGAGCTGCTTGTACGCACTCTCAGCCTCCGATTTTTCTTGTCGTACAGCCAGCAGCCCAGTCATGGCGCAAGTTAGCTCCTGCCGTAGAGCTTGCAATGCCTTCTCCTTCGCCAGAGTCGCCTTCTTCGCTTCCAGCGCTTCTCGTGACAAGCGGTGAATCATGTGGTTGTACACTCCGCGATCCGTCAACTCTTCCTCGAGCTTGGACTCGTAGAGCTGCAGAAATACAACATGACATACTGTAAGTTCTTCAACCAACAGTAGAATACGAGCCGTGAGTAGCGTACCGCAGATTTGTTTTCGATGTTGGACATTTGTGACTTCGTTTGCGAGTTGTCGACCATGCGACCGTGAAGTGTCATCGTCATGTTCTCCACCTCCTCCTCAAGTTTCTGCAAGTTATACCACAAGCAACACTCGTTAGCTTTACATAGCAACGTAAAGTGACACGAGAACTCCTTACCTTGATCTCCTTCTCCTTGCGCCAATTGGCATTCTTGACCGTGTCGTGCTCCTACCCAGCACGAAAACAGTTGAGCGAATCGCTATATGCCGCCACAATACCAGCGAGAGCCTCGTTCGTACCCGGCGCAGACTGGCAACCTCATCGACTTCCTTCTCCACAATGTGCGTTTCGTCCCCCACGGCGATGCCTAGAGACGACAAGTACGGCTGCACCGACGGCGCCGTCACCTTCCTACAAGCGCCCCATAGAACACACATACAGGTGAGAGTTCTCGTTCACTCGCCCCTCACATAAACAACCCCATCTTACATTTTATTCAGTCCTCGTCGTGGGGAGAGCATCGATTCAGTGGCTTTGGCGTCCGACGTCGCCTTTGACTCGACCCCCGTGCTCGACAGCCAGCGCTGCCTGCCACCAAAGGTGCCTCGCGTCCTCTCGGTCTGCGAGCCATCGTGCGGCGGGATCTGGATGGTCAACTCATCTTCTTCTCGCCCGTCCATCGTGCCGCTCGCCGCTACCCTTCCTATCAAACGCAACGCTCAATCACTCGCAGCAATCGAGAGCTCCGTCCCGAACTGCTACAGCATGAACGCTGAGTGTATTTTTGCCTGCACATGTTGAAGCGCTCGAAATAGATGAGCCTGTAGCCATTTCACCCTCTGTAACATGGCTACACCTGTAGATGAGCCTGTAGCCATTTCACCCTCTGTAACATGGCTACACCTGTCCAACTTGATACTTATTTTTTCAGCACCAGCTCTCAATAGTCCAGCTTTAGACCGACACGGACACGATGCTGACCCCGAGCGACTGCCAGTGCGGCCATGCGCACGGCGACGAGCACGACCACGACGAGGACGAGAACGACGACGACGAAGAGGAAGCGCAGCCGCCCACGTCTATGGCCTGTCAACTGTGGCAGCCCTGGCGACTCATCGTCATGAACCCGCTGCCTGTGCTCATCGTGTTTGTCATCTCCAACACGGTCTTCGTGACTGTGGGAGGGCTGCTGCGAGTGCTGGCCCAGCTGCTCACAGTGCCCGGACTGCTGGTGGCTCTAGTACTCGGCCTCCTATGGGCCGTCCGACGGGTGGCGTCGCTCATGGCGTACCCCGGTCAGTTGAAGTTGGTGATCCGCGAGGGGGAGGCCAACTTCGCCCGGCTGACCAAACGCCGGCTCCAGATCTTCGCTGAGGCCGCTGCAGAGCTGGCGGCTGTGCTGGACCCCACAGCTAGTAGCAAACCCATGCGACTGCGCTTCCTGCAGGTCCACCAGAACTTCACGTTCGCGCTGGAGACGCTCATGCTGCCGGTGATGCAGTCGCTGGAGGTCGTGGAGCGCGACGGGAACCTCGGACCCAACGGGGTGAAGCTGCTGAGAGTGTTACGAGAGATCATCAAGGTAAACTCGCAGAAGCTGGCGGAGCCCTGCTCGAAGCTCTGCTCGGCGTCGGAGAAGACATTCGAGACGCAGAGGCTCAAGATGTTCTCAGGTGACAAGGAGAAGGAGAAGGCGAAGGCGGAGCCGTCTTCCAATAAGGAGCACTCGAGGATCAAGTTGTTCGGAGGCGCTTCGAAGCCGGTTTTGAAGCGCTCGACAACGGTCGACTCGGCGTCGCTCGAGGCGGAAGCAGCGGCCAAACCGAAGCCGGCGGAAGCTGCGCATCCGTTGGTGACGTTTGCAGTTGCGGTGCGTCGGCTTCAAGCTGCGATTCCTTTGATCGGAAGGCCACAGACGGATGCGCCTGCGAGGAGAAACGTGACTTGGATCGCCAAGGAACTTTGCCGGGGATCGAGCCCAGAGGTCGACTACGTTGCGACACTGGAAATGCTCCGCGCGGACATGACCGTGCGCTTTGTACGTTCATTATTTGACTGTTGTAATTGTTGTGTGGATGTACTCTTCGACTAACTTGGATATTTTTGTTGCCCTTAAAACTTGTAGAAAGCCGAGCAGATCTGGATTCCAGGCTACCAGGGCCATCAAGTGGACGCCATGTTAATGCCACCCGCGTCAAGTGGCCGTGATGCAGTCGATCGCCCGGTGGTCATTCTGTGCAATCCGAACGGCGGTCTGTACGAGTTGCACCACCTTCAAATGGACTGGATCAAGTTTTATACGACAGATCTGGACTGCCACGTTCTTGTGTACAACTACCGCGGATACGGGCGCTGCAAAGGCTCACCTTCTCCTAAAATGCACAACCTGGATGGCCTCGCAATTGTAAATTACCTCACGAGCGAACGTGGTATCAAGAAGATCGCAGTCCATGGCGAATCCATTGGCGGATTAGTGGCGACGTATTTGGCGTGCAAGTCTCCTCACGTGAGTGTGCTGATCGCAGACCGCACGTTCGCCACTGTACCAGCGCTGGCTCAGCGAATGATTGCAAGGTGGGCTGGAACAGTGGTGGACTGGGTGATGCGCTGGGAGACCGACAACGTGCAGAACTACCTGGATGCAACCTGCGCCAAGCTCTTGTGCTCAGATCCGAGCGACGAGATCATCCTCGATGGCGCGTCACTAAAGTCTGGTGTTGCACTAAGCGTTGAGCTGGGTGAAAAGACGTTCAGTTTGCCCCGCCAGCGTGAAACGGATGGTTCGCCGACTTCACCGGCATCTCCTTCAAATTGTGTGCGCAAGGTGAGAACACGGTTGGGTCCACGCAGTACGCGCCGCGTCAGCGAAGCAGCGAGTCGACCGCAATTAGGCCAGCCTCTGACGGAGACTATCGTAGCCCGGTTCAGTGAAGCCGTCTTGTCCGTTGGTAGGCGCGCGTTGGAGTACACGAGACGCCGAGACAAGGAGGAGGCTGAAGGTCATCAAAGCAAGAAATCCCTTGAAGAAGCGGCAAGCTCCGGCGCGAAGGCGAGCTCAAGCCACATCACGATTTCGATAGAAGACGCGGAGGCCTCAGCAGCAACAGCGACGAATGAAGACGCCACTGTGGATACCGAGCATAACCCAATGCTTGCAACAGACTCGCCGGAGCCCATCACGACTACCGCTGCATTTCCCGACGAGCTCATTGCTGTGGTCTGGATGCAGCTCGCTCGTTTGGATGGATACTGCGGACAGGTTCTACTCCAGGCTGCTGAGAACGGAGGCTACGACAAGATCCGAGCCTGGACGGCTTCGTTGCTGACGTGGGGCGGTCGCGTGGCCCCTGACCGCCGCAACACGCGTTCTCTGGAGCCGTTCGATCGCGACGGCATCTTTATTGTGCCTATCACGGTCGCGGAGGCGCATGTGATGCTGCAGCACCTCGTGGAGCAGTATCCACCTCTGAAGTTCGACTACGATATCGGCTTCGTGGTGCTCATGATCGAGTACTTGAACGACTCGCTGCAGCGACGGTGGCGCCATCTAGACAGCGCCAAGACCGATGAGTCTCCATGTAGTGAAGCCACACAGGGCGACAAGAAGGGCGAGAAACCTGCAGCACCAGACCAGAGCAAGTCGGCAGTCCCGTTGGTGATTAACACTGGAGACCCCAAACTAGGCTGTCTACTGCCACTGCATTGCGGTCACAACAAGAACTACGAAGACGCAGAGAAGCAGGCGCTGATAGGTTTCCTGCGGCATGTAGGCTTCGTTGGACCCGCTAAATAGACGAAACACTGATTGATCTGAATCTGAACTGAGATCTATCAAAAAAGGATACGCGATTTTTGAAGAGGCGTATCTTGTGTCACGCTTGACAAGCATCGCATTGCGCAGCAAGACAAGAGAGATCGACCAAGCATGAGCAAGCTCTCGAGGCTGCTGTACAGCTTGTTAGGTGGCACAGCGCTTGCTGCCGCAGCAAGCATGCAGCCTACACTGCCCATAGGTAAGCCTAGCCTAGACCCAGGACACGAAGGGATAGATTGTTGACTTCTTGACTGTGCTGCGATGAGCCAGGAGAGTGCATCGTGAAGCTCCCAACGAGTTCTTCGACTCAGGAGATGGATTCACGCACCGTCAGATGTCAGTTGGCTGCGTTCGGAGCGTGTGTGCCCGAGGAAAGCAACGACCTAAAAGTGGTGCTAGCGCCTGGGGACGAAATGTTGGCGTGTTCTGCATTGGACGAGGGTCAAGAAAGATCCAGGTTTGAAGGTGCTGCAGTGGTCGTTCGACGTGGGGGATGTTCGTTTCAGGAGAAACTGGCGCATGTGACTGCAGCAGGTGCGACTTCGATGATTCTCGTGAACTCGGAGGATGCTCTACTCCCCCTCAGCAGCCTCGAGTATGAGCGTAGTACTGCAGTTGCAGTCTCTGTGACGAAGGACGATGGCGAACAACTGATAAAGTTGGTCCAGGATACGGCTGAAGTTGAGTTGAGGATGGTAGCTCCGGTGAATCTGATAAAACAAGCGCACGCGAGACTGCAGTTCTTGGTGGATATCAATACGCCTGTGGCGGTTTACGAAGAGTATTGGGACGTCGTAGAGCAGTTGCAACCTTCTGTGGGGACTTTGGATGAACTACTGGCGAACATATTGTCTGGGGATTACGAAAGTGACGAAATGTTGAAAGACACGGCAAAAGCAAAGGAGTATGTGGATTTCTTTTCGTGGAGTGCCAAGCAGCTCTCTAAATGGGATTTCGCCAGTCAAGCAGCACTTCACGCTTCCGTTGCTGCTGTTGTTCTACAAATTGAGACCTGGACGCGTCCTAAACCAAAGCTGAACAACAAGGATCACCTACTACTTCAAACAGCGGCGCAACGTTTACTGGAGGCTGGGTATTACTCGCACAGTATTTTCCTGCTTCAGATGATAGCAGATTCTTCAAACACTCGAGCGGGGGACGCAGTGAATTGCCAATTGTCATTTGTGAAATTCCTTCGAGGCGACTTGGTGGAAATTCTATCGGAAACGACGAGATGCAGCGCCTCGAAGCTTGACACCGGTATTCAGAGCGTAGAAGTAGCAAAGAAAGCTTTCCTCCGACTGACAAAATTCACGACATCAGCGCACGACCGGGAGTGTGTGGCAGTTGCTGCGGGGTCAGTAAACGATACGAAATTCGCCTTGTCATGCTGTCACTTGCAAGAGGACGCTCACGGACACTCTGGACCACTTTCGCGAAAGTTTAGTAGTGGGTTCACAGAAGAGCTCTTTCACTCGCTGGTTATGCTCGGAGTTTTCTTGGACGAGCTGGGGCCGTTCAATGAGTCACTGCGCTTCTTCGGTTATGCTGCTAATTTGTGCGAAGGCGATCGAACTACTCTCGAGGTACGAACTCTTAATTGTAGCTTAGTTCAGGGCATGTGAACGATACTTACTGTAAATTCTTGTATTGTAGCTTCGGCGGTCTCTAGCCGTACCAATCATTTATTCTTCCCAAGCTGACGTGGACAAGTTCGTCGAAGATCTGAAGAGTAAATTACAACTATTGACAGAAGCAGCCGAGGAAAAGAAGATCGAAGAACGAGTCATCTCCCCGCTGGGAGATGCTGGTAACTCGGTCGAAGTATCATTTACTCTGGCGACTACAATATTACGACCTGAAGCCGCGGCATATCTTCAGTACACGATAACCCCGCCCACCATGTTTATCGGCTACCAGGTACGCTGCCAGTGAAGTCATTTGGACAACAAGATGTCATACTCACTAACGTTGCATCCAATACGTTTGAGTGCACAGGGTATCAACGTTCTCCCGATCCAGCGAGCTATAAACCAACTTCGAACTTCGCTCTATCCAAGTTTATCGTCTTCCTTCGATCGGCTCGCGTCTGATGATGGGACTCACAAACTTCGACGCATTGGATTCATCTCCACTTGGTTTCGCGTTCATTCCGTGGGCAAACTGCTGCTTGGAATCGTTCAAAAGCTGGATCGAACCAAGTTTCACGTGGCCATTTACCGCTGCGTGCACTTCCTGTCGGACTCCGACGACGTCACAGAAAAGTTCAAGCGAGCTGCAGATGACTATATCGAGCTACCTGACAGTCAAGATGCTGCGGTAACAATTCTTCGACAGGCAAAGCTTGACGTTGCAATTTTCCCTGAGCTTGGAATGGACGAGTGGACAGTGTTGCTGTCTCACCACCGCGTAGCTCCAATTCAGTGCGTCTTCTGGGGCCACCCCATCACTACCGGCAATCCGAACATCGACTACTTCATTTCCTCAGAGCATTTTGTCTCTGAGAGATTTGAAGACGGTGTGGGGAAGCAAAACAATCTGAAGTTATCGGGCTATCGTCGGTCGTCGTTTTCCGAGAAAATCGTCCTCTTTCGCGGTCTCAGCACGATATTTACCGAGCCCAAGCCGCTTACTGCGGAGTCGAAAGATATAACCCGTTCAAGGCTGTTCCTCCCTGCCAACCGCAGGCTTTACGTTTGCCCTCAGGTGCGTATCCGGTGCGTGTAAGGTCAAAATGATCAAAATTCTGGCGAACTAACATCAGTTTTCTATGCAGACCTTGATGAAATTCCACCCAGCCTTTGACGAGGCACTTGCAGGAATCCTAGAGCAAGATGAAATAGCAACTATTGTGCTACTTACATCCGATACCCAGTCAGTTTGGATGGAGCAGCTACGCCGGAGATTTCGGCAGCGTTTTGGCCGGGTGACGTTGTGATGTATGTTGTCGTTTTACTTTGGGGTAGCTCACCTTCACTAATTCGTGTATACAGGACCATCGGCGAGTGTTGTTCTTGCCAACTCTGCCGTTTGCTGAGTTTCAGGCATTGTTGGCACTGGCCGACGTTCTTCTTGACCCGTTCCCGTTCGGTGGTGGCGTCACCACGCTCGACGCACTTCATTTGGGCATGTAAGTACTCGATTTGATTCAGCTAGTAATGCCTAGTGCTGCTACAGAAGCTAATCAGCGAGTTCTGTCCGTACGTGGTGTATTGCAGCCCAGTGGTGACGTTGCCTTCCGCGCAGAGCGTCGTGCGCCTGGCCGCAGGATTTCTGCGTTACCTGAACGCATCGGACTGCATCGCAAACTCGCTGGATGAGTACGTTGAACTGGCGATTCGGATCGCGAAGGACCACGCCGACGTTCGACAGCGATTGCTGGCACACCGGAGCGACATCTACCAAGATGTAAGCACGGTCGACGACTGGAACTCGTTCTTGAGCACCGTTACCCCACGAGAGGAAGCCTCGACGACAGCTCAGTAGCCACTCGTAGCGAGTAAGGGTCAATGCATGGTCAACGTTCGGACACAAACATTCTGTAAGCTTGACGTGGTGAAGTCCTGCAGCGAGTGCACGCCCGGCGGATTCGTCAACGCCCACCGAGATGACCCCCGGCTTCAACGAGTCAAAGCCACGCAGGGCACGTCGGTTGAGTAAACGCCGTCCATCCGTTGGCGACGTGCAAGGCAACTTCAACGTAACGAATCGTTTGTGTCACCCGACCTCGGACGGGCAAAGCTGAAGCTGGTAGATGATCCCTCCAGATCAACTGCTGCATGTTCGGGCCTTGCTACATGTACATACACAAGTGGACTCTGGGCGAACACCTCCAAGACCATGAACACCGTGCTCAAACGACCAAACCACGAGCACTGAGCAGTAGCCTGGCTTTCGTGCAATACGCGCCTCGATGATGCGCTCGTTGTATACGTCAAATGAACGCATTTCTATCGCGCGACCCTTCACAACGCGATAATCAGAAAATGCACAACAAAACACAATCACCAACATCATTTCAACTATCTAAACAATGAATCTCACCGAGCACACCAACATCAGGTTAAACGGTTTCCCGACACCGTCGGAATCCCGCGGGCACATCTCATTTCACCAATGCTCAAAGTCTCCACTGACGTCGACACAATCCCCACCTCATTCTTCAATTTGCCGTGTTCCGAGCACTCCAAAGTCCTCCGCCACCTCAAACTCAACCCCTGACACGATGGCAATGGAGCTCAAGGACCTGGCGCCGCTGCTGCTCAAGAAGGAGCGCGCCAATGGGGACATCAACCCGGCCGTGCTCACCAACATCCTGCGCGGTGGCAAAGCGGCCAACGACCGTCGCAAGGAGCTGCTGCAGGTCATCGAGCGCCACCCCGTGCTCTCGGACCGCGACATGATGTACCGCAACCACGACGAGCGCTACAACTTCGGCATCAAGAAGGCCTTCAACTACATCAAGTTGCTGCAGGAGGGCGGCTACACGGACCCCGTTGACCAGCAGATCCTGTACTCGGCCATGGGGGAACCCACGGCCATCGAGGTGCACCGCTCCATGTTCGTGCCGACGCTGGAGAACCAGGGCGACGACGCGCAGCGCGCCAAGTGGCTGCCGCTGACCAAGAGCTACAAGATCCTCGGCGCCTACGCGCAGACGGAGCTGGGCCACGGCTCCAACGTGCAGGGCATCGAGACCGTGGCCACGTACGACAAGGCCACGCAGGAGTTCGTCATCGACTCGCCCACGCTCACGAGCCGCAAGTGGTGGCCCGGCGGTCTGGGCAAGACGGCCAACCACGCCATCGTGCACGCGCGGCTGTTCCTGGACGGGAAGGACGTGGGCGTGCAGGCGTTCCTGGTGCAGCTCCGGTCACTGGAGGACCACCAGCCTCTGCCGGGCATTGAGGTCGGCGACATCGGCCCCAAGGTCGGCTTCCAGCCAATTGACAACGGCTACTGCGCGTTCCACAAGGTGCGCGTCCCCAGGGAGAACATGATGATGCGGTACGCCAAGGTGTTGCCCGATGGGACGTTTGTCAAGCCCAAGAGCGACAAGCTGGTGTACCTGACGATGGTGCAGATCCGCGCGTACTTGATCCGTTCACTTGGGCAGGGTATGGGCATGGCTACGACTATCACGACGCGATACAGTGCCGCGCGCGTGCAAGGTCGCAAGGCTCCGGGTGCTGCCAAGGGCGAGTTCCAGGTCTTGGACTACCAGAACCAGCAGCACGTGCTCTTCCCGTACATCGCCATCTCGTACGCCGGGTTCTTCGCTGGTACGGGCCTCATCAGCATGCACGACTCGGCGCTGGCCATTGTCAAGAGTGGGGACCCGTCGTTCGGCTCCAAGCTGGCCGACCTGCACGCCGTGTGCTCGGGGCTGAAGGCGTGGCTGGCCAACCACGTGAGCGACGGCATTGAGAACTGCCGCCGTCTCTGTGGTGGACATGGCTTCACGCACTCGAGCAACCTGGGCCACCTCTTCGCGGAGACTGTAGGCGCCTGCACGTACGAGGGCACGTTCGATGTGCTCGTGAACCAGCACGGCCGCTACTTGTTGAAGGCGCTGCACAGCGGCAACCACCTCCCGGACAGCCCCACGGCCTTCCTGGCTCATGCCAAGACACACGCCTACTCGAGCCTGCGGTGCAAGGCGCAGACGCCCCAAGACTTCGCTAACCTGGAGCTTCTACTCGAGGCCTTCCGTGTCCGCGCGAGCCGCGCGGTGTTGACCCTTGCGGCCGATATGAAGGCCAACAAGAACGATGCCAACGCGTGCATGGTGCAGCTCACGCGCGCGTCGACGGCCCACGCTGAGCTGCTGCTGCTCGAGGCGTTCGTGAACGGCCTGAGCTCGATCCCTTCCGGCAAGGAACGTCAGGCCGTGACGCACCTGTGCGAGCTCTTCGGAGCCTGGTTGATCACTAAGACGCTCGGCGACTTCCGTGAAGACGACTACATCTCGTCCAAGCAGGCCGCCATGGCGCGTCGCCAGCTTGTCAGTTTGCTGCCCGTTATCCGCAAGAATTGCGTGCTGTTGACGGACGCCTGGGACTTCACGGACTTCGAGCTCAACTCGACCATCGGCCGATACGACGGCGACGTCTACCGCGCGTTGGTGCGTCGCGCTGAGGATGAACCTCTGAACAAGACGCAGGTGCCCGAGTGCTACGAGCAGTTCCTCAAGCCGTTGTTGCAGTCGACCCTGTAGACAAAAGGTGGAGCTTATATGGTGAGTGGAGTGTTTAACAAACAATGAAATGCTTACAAGAAGTAAAGGGCTCAACAAAACGCAACGACAGATTACATATATACACATACACTACCTAGGTTGTAGTAGTACTACCTAGAGAATCTCCTCAGCTTGGTTCTAGCCTCCGAGCAAGTCATCCCTAACATACCAGGGTCATGGAGTCTGCTGCTGCTACTTACGGGTCGCAAGTCTCCTGGGCGCCGACTGCGTAGACCTGGACCCAGTGGTGCTTGTTGAACGTGTTGGTGTTGTACGCGTAGGCCGTGCCCACCATGTTGAAGTTGCCGAGGATGTTGGCGCGTCCCTCGCCCTTCATCCAGTTCTGGAAGACGGTCTCGACGTCAGGAGAGCCCTGGTCGATGTTCTCCTTGACGTTTGCGCACTTGAAGCCGGCGGCGGCAGCGCGTTGAGCGGGGGTCGAGTTGTCGGTGCCGGCGTCCGACATGAAGTCGGTCGAAGACTGGTCCTTGACGTGGCGCTCGGCTGCCACCTTGAGCTTCTTGTTGGAGCACAGAGCTGGGAGGCCGTGTGAGGCGCGCTCCTTGTTGATACGGACCAGAAGGGCGGCACCGAGGTCGGAGTTACCCGTCATCTCGGCCAGCTCGCGTGTCTCCTGACGGAGGTTGGTGGCATCGGAGATACCAGCAGCAAGGACGAGAAGGAGAGCGATCGAAGTCTTGATGAACGCCATTGTGCCAGTGTGTGTGTTTGTGCGAGGGTGAGTTGCTGTGGTCGGAGGATAGAAGATTGGAGAATGACTGACAAGGTTGAGCCCTTCGATTCGGCCACCAAGAGAGCAGTTGGCTAGTCGCCTCTGCTGGTGATACCTACCAGGTCAACAGAGTCACTCCTCTTCCCACGTCATGGAATAGGCACCAGCGTATGTTGCGGATCCTTGCAGGCCACAGAGCTCAACAGATTTCCTGATCAAGTCCTCGATTCAGGGACCAATTGTGATGTTCGTGCAACAGGTGGCGCCCGATTAAGCTCGTTTGAACGATTTCACTCAGTTGCATGGTAGAGATCGCCGTCTGGCAGTGGCTTAACGTGGCTCGGCTTCAACAAACCAGCATAGAGCAGCATGTATGAGCAGGATGTATTTGGCTTCATAAGACTTGGTCGAATGGTAAACAAATCGGACTCGGTACCATTAAATTACTGTAATCGATTGAACAACTTCGGTTACTTCTTCTCTGTCGGCTAGCAATGCTCAGTTGCATTCATCTCGCGTTTTGGGTGACTCTTTCGACGGGGTCTTCGGTGGCGGCGGTGGTGGTCATGTCGTGATCAGGCATGGATTCCCAGCTTTACTTTCATGCAAGGCTTGTAAGGACAAGGAACTGAAAGGTGATGCCAAAGAAAAGAGCCTCGAACAACTTTCGATTCTAACCAGTGGACGCTCAAGATGTGAGGCGGGTCAAGAATTGAAGCGGCTTGCAGTAGTATCCATATAACCATTAAAACATTTTTTTTTTTATTTTGCGTCTTGGTTACTTCAAAACTACCTCCACATCACTTCAAAACGATTACAGATCCGACTGGATGAGCGGCTTCAAGTACTTCTCGTAGCCCACGGGAACCTGCGTCTTGTTAAGCGGCTCGTCCGCAGCACGCTTCACCAACGCGCGGTAGATATCTCCATCGTAGCGCCCGATAGTCGAGCCCAACTCGAAGTCGCTGAAGTCCCAAGCATCGGTGAGCAGCACGCTGTTCTTGCGGATGCTCGGCAACAGACGCACAACCTGCTCGCGCACGAGGTCGGCCTGGCTCGAGGACAGGTAGTCGTGCTGGCGGAAGTCTCCGAGGGACTTGGTGATAAGCCAGGCCCCGAATAGCGAGCACAGCTCGACAACCGCTCGCTGCTCCGGGCCAGCAGGGATTGTGCTAACCCCATTGACAAGAGCCTCGAGCAGCATCAGCTCTGCTTGCGCAGTGGAGACGCGCGACATCAGCACCATGCAGGCGTTGCCGTTGTTATTGGTGGCCGTCATCTGCCCCGCTAGTGCTAGCAAGATACGAGCAGCGCGCACCTCGAAGGCCTCCACCAGCAGCTTCAAGTCTCCGAAGGCCTCCGGCGATTGCCCAGAGAACCGCAGCTTGGGATCGGCCAGCACCTTGACCTTGGACAGGAAGCGCGTAGCAGGCTCGCTCGCGTCGAGGGTCTTGGCTCCAGCCAGAGCCTTCAGCAAGTACCGAGCGTGCTGCTGCACCAGCACGTCGAACGTGCCTTCGAACGTGTTGGCTCCCACAATCTCGTCGAGCAGGTGCGCCAGGTTGCCGGACTGCGTGAACCCGTGGCCTCCGCAGAGCCGGCGGCAGGACTCCACTCCGTCGCTGACCTTTTCAGCCAGCCAGGCCTTGAGACCCGAAGACACGGCGTGCAGCGCGGCCAACTTGGCGCCAAATCCGGCGTCGCCGCTCTTGACAATCTCCACGGCTTCGTCGTGTCTCGCCATCATGTCCCGAGCTGCGAACTTGGCGGCGTACGAGATGGCGATGAACGGGAAGAGTTTGTGCTGCTGGTTCTGGTAGTCCAACACCTGGAACTCGCCCTTGTTGTCGGGCGTGCGTCCTTGGATCCGTGCAGCACTGAACCGCGTGGTAATTGCGGCGGCCTTGGCCATCGTCAGCGCGAAGCTTTCGACCAGGTTCGCGCGCACGTGCACCATCGTCAGGTACACCAGCTTGTCGCTCTTGGGCTTGACAAACGTCCCATCGGGCAACACCTTGGCGTACCGCATCATCATGTTCTCACGGGGAATGCGGATCTTCTGGAACGCGCAGTAGCCGTTGTCGATGGCGTTGAACCCGACCTTGGGGCCGATGTCGCCGACCTCAATGCCCGGCAGAGGCTGGTGGTCCTCCAGTGACTCCGACCTTGGGGCCGATGTCGCCGACCTCAATGCCCGGCAGAGGCTGGTGGTCCTCCAGTGACCGGAGCTGCACCAGGAACGCCTGCACGCCCACGTCCTTCCCGTCCAGGAACAGCCGCGCGTGCACGATGGCGTGGTTGGCCGTCTTGCCCAGACCGCCGGGCCACCACTTGCGGCTCGTGAGCGTGGGCGAGTCGATGACGAACTCCTGCGTGGCCTTGTCGTACGTGGCCACGGTCTCGATGCCCTGCACGTTGGAGCCGTGGCCCAGCTCCGTCTGCGCGTAGGCGCCGAGGATCTTGTAGCTCTTGGTACGGTCTCGATGCCCTGCACGTTGGAGCCGTGGCCCAGCTCCGTCTGCGCGTAGGCGCCGAGGATCTTGTAGCTCTTGGCCAGCGGCAGCCACTTGGCGCGCTGCGCGTCGTCGCCCTGGTTCTCCAGCGTCGGCACGAACATGGAGTTGTGTACATCAACGCACAGAGGCTCCCCCAGAGCGCCGTACACAATGTTCTGCTCGTTTCGGTCCATAATCTGCTCGTCCTTGAGGAACTGCACAAAGTGCGAGACCTTCTTGAGCCCGAACGTGTAGCGCTCCGTGTGGTTGCGGAACATCATGTCGCGGTCCGAGAGCACGGGGTGGCGCTCCACCATCGCCACGAGCTGTTTGCGACGGTCGTTGGCGGCTTTGCCATCGCGCAGGACGTCGGTGAGCACGGCCGGGTTGATGTCCCCATTGGCGCGCTCCTTCTTGAGCAGCAGCGGCGCCAGGTCCTTGAGCTCCATGATCAGTCACGCTTTGACGTGTGTGTGAGCGAGCAAATTGGATTGTGAGGTGTTCTGAAGCGGATATGCTGTTTGGTGTTGATGTTTGAGATAGTTGATATTTTGAATTCGGGGCTGTGTGCTTGAAATCTGTATGCCGAGAAGGTATACAAAATGAGGTGAGATCCTTGATGTTTTGATATACAACATGCATCTAAGAAACAGATATGAATTGGATTATAGAGGTAATATCATGGTTGGGAGTTTTATGCTGGTAAAAATTTCAACGTTTGTTTGACGTCATCCAAGCGGCGACTTCAACATGGTGTTTGACGTAGACGCTGGTTATCGAGCAACGAGCACGGCAGCGTCTTGCTTGGCGTGAATGCATGATCGGCTACGGACGGTGTAGTCGATCTCTAGGAATTAAGTGCTGCAGAATGCGTGGTCCGTGCTCGCAATTTGGAAACGGGAACCCAGTGCGAGTCTCACGGCCTGAATCCGCTTTCGTTCGTGTGCAGGGGACTTCGGTCGAATACAAAACGATCTGGTGACGAGGTGATGAGGGTCACCCAAGGAATCGTGGGCCCGTTGACCAAGTCCGGGGTTAATTGTTAAAAAAAATTGGGAGCGCACTTGCGACCGGATGGCTAGACGTCTCGGCGAGTTGCTCTCACGAAGAAGCAGTCTGCTTCAGGGGACAGAGGATGTTATTAGTCCCAGGAGGGTGAAATGCTTCCCCTCTAGTAACCGGACAGTCCCAACGCGCGCATCATGTGCTGATCCCTGCTTTCACGATCAACTTGCTCTGCTCTTCGGGTCGATACTCGGGGAAGACGAACGCGCGCAGGCTTGCCACTGGACGAACAGTATATGACGTGTGCTTACTGTACAATTACTGGATCTCAACAGGGTCATCACGGTCTTGGGGGGGGTCTCGCTTCGTTGGACCGGGTACAAAACAAACTGGTAGCGTGGCGCATCCGGTTCAAGAGCATCGCTGATACGCTTTGGATCCATCTGACCAGGTTGTCCCTGGGATTCTCTTGGCGACGACAATCAAGTCCGGTGGCTGAAGTACATGACATTCTGCTCTTCAACGTAAGTGGAGCCGATCAACCTAGCGTTGGGTCCCATAATCAAACAGTTTATCACCATATGAACAAGTATCGCATCACAGCATATTATATAGGGCACGCTCTTCACTTTAGCCTCACGATAAGACTCGTGTGCCGTTCCACCACCCGGAAAAAGTGCTCCTTGCGTGGGTCTGTAATGGCTCGCAGATAGCTCCACCTGCTTTGCCGCGTCGCATCGGAATCAGGCGCGCACACTCAATATATTTTTAAACAGATCCCGTCCGCTGTCGTGCGCACGCGCCTCGAATCCTGAATACATTCTCGAACTCGCCACCCTCGGCCCACAGCTAACACTGAGCCATGGTTGCCATCGCACAAACTTCAATCGCTATCCTACTCGCTCTCGCCGCCAGTGCATCTGACGCCGCCAACCTTCGCCACGACCAACGCGACTTGAGTGCTATGTCGCAGGCGAGTCAAAATGCGGCAGCGCTGCTAGCGCGAGTCAACAAGGAGCGCGCAGCCCACGGACTCAAGCCAGTGTGCTCGAACAAGAAGCTGCAGGCTGCGGCCGAGCGACACGTCAAGGACCAGTCCAAGACCGACTACATCTCCGACACCGGAACCGACGATTCGACTCCCGAGACGCGAGTCACCGACGCCGGCTACAAGTGGCAGAGCGTGAACGAGGCCATCGATGCGGGCAATGCCAACGCGGACGCCGTGGTGGACTGGTGGATGAGGAATGAGGCCCGTGAGACCCTGGGCAAGTATACCATGGCGGGATCGGCGTACGCATACAACCCCAAAACGTACAGCAAACACTACTACGTGCAGGTCTTCGCCACTGGCAGCTCGGAGGCATGCGATGCTTGAGCAATCTCGCCCTAAAAGATCAAGGAACTTGAGATATCTATACACGGCCGGAAATATGATAGAGATTCTCTTTATGAAAAAATGCACTGCACTGCACATTTCCACCAATGAATCTGTATATTTTGTCAACCGGCAGTGTCATTTTGACCAATCGCCTGGTCGGGTCTCGTTTCGGTCGGGTGGTGGTCGTTACTTTGGCATTCTCAACCCCTCGACCAGACCCGATAGTTTTTCTCGCCAGCATGAGCGCGCGCAGGGTGGTGGATCAATCCGCCGCGGTGCAAGACAGTCGCTTCACGACCACGATCTACCTGGAGGGCTACCAGTACACGAGGTCCACCACGTCGGGACGCAAGACCGCGTACCGATGCAGCTACTACCGATCCGCTGGCTGCAGGGGGAAAGTGGACCTGATCACACGCTCCAAGCTCTTCACCAACTTTGTCGAGCACACGTGTGAACGAGGCGATCATTTCGTGTCGGAAACGCCTGACCAGACCAATTCCGTGACCCCCGCTACCCCTGTGACCACCACTACCACGGATCACCCTTACATGGTTCAAGCCCAAGGAGGATTCCAACCCCCGCCCGTCGCCCGAACGGCTCGCGTTGCACCGGGTCAGGTCGATCTTAGCCACTTGGCGCAGATCGAGAGCCCTCCCCTACTGTTCGTACGCAACACCAAGTTGAACTTTTTCCTGTTCAACTGCATGAACGGATACGGACCCGACAATACCCCCAAGCGAGTCATCGGGTGGGCCCACCCTCACCTGGTGGAGCTGCTGAAACACGCAGGCTCGACCATCTACGTGGATACCTCCTTCCGTCGCCTGCCTCCTGGATTCGAGCAGTGTCTTGCTCTGGTTGTGCACGACAAGCCGTCGGGGTTCTTCGTCCCGGTGTTCTACGTGTTGTGCACGCTTCGGTGGGTCGCTACTTACCGCAACGCTCTCGGCTTCATCGCTGGCAGTACAGGACGGAAATTCAAGCCGGAGGAGGTTGTGTGCGACTTTGACGGTGACTTGTTGAGCGCACTGCGAGCGGAATTCCCGAACGCCGTCGTGAAGGGGGCGGTGCATCTCTTTAAGAAGGCCTGCCGGACTCGAATGGAGAGACTGGAGATCTCGGAGGAAGCCACCAACATTGCGATGCGGAAGGGGGTGCTCGACATGTTGGTGTCGATTCCACCGGATAGAGTTGCCACTGCTGGCATTGCGTGGGTGAAGCAGCAGATCATGATGAAGTGTGATGGAGCTGGGGTGCCGTACGCGCAGGAGAAATGGCGCTCGTTCTGGGTCTACTTCAGGCGCGTCTGGATCGCGCAGTTCCCTCCCGCCGTGTGGAATCTCCACGGACTGAGCAACAGCATCATCGCACGTACAAGCAACCCTCTCGAGCAGTTCCACAGGGAATTGGATGCAGCCTTCACGTCGCCAGACCCGGGTCTCCCCTTCTTCGTGGCAACCATCGAGAAGATGGCGCGCCACCATGTGGCTGATCTTGCCGCGGAGACGACGACGCTTCCAAGAGCGGTCGAGGTTTTCAGCGACGAAGAGGAATCAAGCGACGAGGAGAGCACCGAGGACGACTTGGACGGAGATGATGATGACGACGATAGTGTCGAGTTTATTAAGCCCGAGCCGCTACACAGACACGAAAACGTCGTCCGTAATGGCGATGCGGAAGCTGACTACTCGAGCTGAGTTACGTGAGAGCGGCAATGGAGTGAATCACTCTCGGACTAATCCAGATCGCTGCGGATTCTCCTCCAAGAAGCGAACACAAAAAAAAGTTGCGATAATTTCATCTTCATATCCGGCACTTCGTGTATTTCAAGAAAAATATCAACGAACGACCTGATCGGAAATGTGTTATCTTTCGGATCGTTATTATACAACGATATTGATTCAAAGTGAGGCACAGGCTACTGTACGCCTCGTTCTGCAGCGACCTGTTGGCGTTGTCGTCGAGTTTATACATGTAGCCGCCGATTGCGTGGTGGATTGCGTATGGACTCAAGGCCTATTACGTGAACGCTTCATGTGCACGAAAGCCCAACAGAGAGCTCAGCTAGCAAGGCCGACCTCAGTTAGCAAGTTGCTCACAATTAGACAAGTTCCATCTAGCCATGCCTGCATTCCGCCACCCCACTGTCGTCGTTTCGCACGGCCCCGGGCCGCTGTGGCTCCTCTCGTCGGGCTTCGACGACGACATGAACAAAGACGCCCCTGCCGCGAAGTTGCTGTCCACGCTGTTCGAGAAGCTCTACCCGAACGACGAGAACCTGCCCAAGCGGATCCTCCTCGTGTCCGCGCACTTTGAATCGGACAGTAACGGGTTTGAGATTTCCAACGCCGCCTCGCCCGAAATGATCTTCGACTACTACGGATTCGACGACGAGGCCTACGACATCGACTACCCTGCTAAGGGAGACCCTGCGTTCGCTCAGAGGGTCAAGGAGCAGCTCGAGAAGAACAAGATCAAGGCGAAGCTGGTGAACCGCGGGTTCGACCACGGCGTCTTCATTCCGATGTCGCTGATCCGACCGCAAGCCGACATTCCGATCGTCACCGTGTCGATCAACTCGTACTTGGGCAACAAGGCCCACTTCGACCTGGGCAAGGCGATCGAGCCTTTCCGAGATGAGGACACGCTGATCCTCTGCTCCGGTCAGTCGACGCACAATCTGCGTGCCCTCCATAGCCGAAGTCCTGTCTTGATCGAGGGAGCGCGAGCATTCCAAAGCTGGCTCGACGAGACGCTGTCATCGGAGTCCAAACTCACTGCCAAGGAGCGCCGCGAAGAGCTAATTCATTGGCAGGATGAGCCTGCATCTCGGTTCGCGCACCCGACGCCCGACCACTTCATGCCGTTTCTTGTCGCCGCTGGAGCAGGAATGGAAGAGAAGCAGCCAGGAGCGAAGGCGTTCTTCGGTGGGTGGGCCATTGGCCACATGTCGTTCGCCAACTACGCTTGGGGTATTCAGCAATAGGTAGAATCGGCCTCCCATATCCTCGAAATCAACAAGATGCGCTTGAAAACACTCTGCCGTTTGTCGGATACGAATGATAGATGCTTCATGTGATATCTTGCGCACTGCCAGCGGATGGCTGTTAAGAGGTTACGTCTTCAAGATGCTGTCGCTCGTGGTCGCAGCAGATCTGGACGAAGCGCCCCCACATTCCAAGATATGAGCGCGCGCACAACAGCGGTCCTCGTGGCTAAGGTGCTGACTATGATCACTGCGAGTCTCGTTATTGCCAGCCTTTCACAGAATGTACAAGAATCGAAGCACGGGCGATATGTCCATGATGCCATGGCTCCTGCTCTTCGTCAACAGCTACGCCGTCATGTTCTACGCCATCTCCATCGGCGATATGCTGCCGCTGTTTCCAACGTCGATCCTGCGAATCATCACGGGGGCATTCTACAACTTCTTCTTCTACCGCTTGCGTGGTCATCACGATCTACAGCATTCTTGCCCTCTACGCTAGAACGAGGCAGTCGCGTGCGTCGGTCGACACGACGATGGGCTTCATGACAATCGCAACAATTTACATGTCGCCCATAGCCACGATCGTGCGAGTAATACGGGCGAAGACGGCGTCGTCCATGCCATTCACAATGGGCGTAGTGAACGTGCAGAACAGCTTCTGCTGGGTGCTGTACTCCGGGCTCGTTGGGAACATGTTCATTATGGCGCCCAACATCGCAGGACTCGTGCTCGGCATGCATCTTCGGGTGCAAACCACCGACATCGGACGAGTTTGCCGCGGCGTCGATCCAAAACGCAGCGGTGATTTCAATCGTTATCCTATCGCCTGTTCAGTATGGGAATCCCCATCAAAAGTTGAGCGGAACAACTGGAGCGGAAAGTCTAAACTTCGTGTCGATGAAGTCTCCCAAGTGAAGTCGTACGGAACTGCTGTTGTATCAAGTCGTGCCTCCTCCTTGGAGAGCTGATAGGTAACTTTGAAAAGTAAACTGTGCACGTAATACATCGCTAACTTGGTTTTCAACTACTTTTTTCAATTATTTTGGCTAGGTTTTCCTGGTTTCGTGAAACTTCATCACTTCTTGACTTTTGTGATTCATTAACTCCGCCTCAGACGCTGAGGTGTAGCCATTTTGTATTATTAAGATGAATCTCACTCGTTCAGTTCCTTCACCCCCCCAATAGTGTCTGTGCGTGAGGGCCCCCACCACGACCACCACACAAGAACCATGCAGCTCAGGGGGACTCTAGCTGCCGCACTTAGCACCATCGGCACTCCAGCTCGCAACCTGATGGCCAGTTTCGATATTCTCTCGTACAATGATGTATACGAAATGACGCAAGACAGTGTCAAACTCGGTGGGCCGTCGCGCGTTGTCCCGATCGCCAACTCCATGCGAGAAGCCAACCCCAATACCCTCGTGCTCTTTGCGGGCGACACGGTGTCTCCATCCCTCTGGTCGACTCAGTTCAACGGCCAGCACATGATCACGGCGCACAACGCCATCGGGGTGGATTTCGCGTCGACTTCGGGATCGAGAACTTCGGGATCGAGAACTTCGTCAACTTGACGTTCTCCTCGAACTTCCCCCGGTTGAACGCCAACTGCTACGAGGTCGCGAGCCACGAGCTGTTGCGTGGAACTGTGCCTCATGCTATCAAGAACCTCACGGACCTCATCAACGGCAACATCAGCGTCGGAATATTCGGCGTCATGTACGATATGAAGAACTCGAGTAAGGGACTGTACTGGAGGGATCCAATTGAGACCGCTCGAGAGCAGGTGGATGCCTTACAGGCCCAGAACGTCGACTTGATCATCGCCCTGACGCACCAGGACCTTGTCGACGACAACAGGCTTTCCGAGGAGGTGGCTGGCATTGACTTAATCATCGGCGGACACGACCACAGCTCGATGCTGCAGACCCACTACGGCACGCCATATATCAAGTCCGATTTCAACTTCCGCTCGATCTGGAAGACGCACATCGAGTACTATGCCGCCGATGCCAGCTACGACCGCAAGGGTGTCATGAGTTGAGCAACGCCACCGTGTGCCTTCCACACGAATTGCGCTCGACCGTCTCATTCTGAATTGCCTACTTACGTCACGGGTTCAGGCACATATATGAGCGGCCAACCGATCAGTATCAATGCTGCTATGCAGGATAACACGACTTAGATATTTTTCTTTACATGTACGCCCCCGCCCGGCACCTGGTCAACTTTATGCCGTTAATTGTCGCCGCTGGAGCAGGAACTTCAAACACGAAGCGGGAACAACACCTTGTTCCGTGGGTTGGCCATGGGCCGCATGTCGTTCGCAAACCATTGTGTGGTGAGCCTCGCAGATTGAAAAGTTGAACAACACTTGAATTGTGAACGGCGTAATGATCCGCGTCCAAAATGTTTTCGTTTAGTGCCTACAGATCGGATTGGATGAGCGGCTTCAAGTACTTCTCGTAGCCCTCAGGCACCTGCGTCTTGTTGAGCGGCTCGTCCGCAGCGCGCTTCACCAACGCGCGGTAGATGTCGCCATCATAACGACCTATAGTCGAGTTCAGCTCGAAATCACTGAAGTCCCAGGCGTCCGTCAACAGCACGCAGTTCTTGCGGATGATCGGCAGTAGACGTACGATCTGTTCGCGAACGAGGTCGACCTGGCGAGAGGACAGGTAGTCGAACTGACGGAAGTCTCCCAGCGAGTTGCTGATGAGCCAGACACCGAACAGCGAGCACAGTTGAGTCACCGAGTTCTTCTCAGCTCCAGACGGGAGACTCTTCACTCCACGGATGAACGCCTCCAGTAGAATGAGCTCCGCGTGAGAAGTCGAGGCACGAGTCATGAGCACCATGCAGGCGTTGCCGTCGTTTTTCGTGGCCTTCGTCTGGCTCGCGAGCGCGAGAACGATGCGAGCTGCGCGCGTTTGGAAGGCTTCCAGCAGTAGGTCCAGGTCGCCGAAGTCCTCAGAGGTCTGGGCCTTGCAGCGCAGCTTGATGTCACTGTACTGCTTGACCTGGTTCAGGAACTTGGTGGAGTTCTCGCTCGCAGGGAGCGATCCGAGCGTCTTCAGCAGATAACGAGCGTGCTGCTGCACTAGCACGTCGAACGTGCCTTCGTACGTGTTTGCGCCGACGATTTCAGCGAACAAGTGAGCCAAGTTACTGGACTGAGTGAAGCCGTGCCCTCCACACAGGCGACGGCACGTTTCAACACCGTCGCTCACTCGCTCAGCGAGCCAGGCCTTCAGACCAGAGGACACGGCGTGGAGCTCCGCCAGTTTGGCTCCGAACGAAGACCCACCGCTCTTGATGATATCAACGGCAGAGTCGTGCATCTCCACTAGGGACGTGCCGGCGTAGTGCGCGGCGTACGAGATGGCGATGAGCGGGAACAGCTTGTGCTGCTGGTTCTGGTAGTCCAACACCTGAAACTCGCCCTTGTTGTCCGGGGTGCGCCCCTGCATACGAGCGGCACTGAATCGGGTGCAGATAGTGCTAGCAGCCCCCAGTTGTAGACCCGCAGTCTTGATCATGTACGCTCGAACCTGCACCATGGTCAGGTACACGAACTTGTCGCTCTTGGGCTTCACGAACGTCCCATCGGGGAGAACCTTAGCGTACCGCATCATCATGTTCTCACGGGGAATGCGGATCTTCTGGAACGCGCAGTAGCCGTTGTCCACACCGTTGAAGCCGACCTTGGGGCCAATGTCGCCGACCTCAATGCCCGGCAGCGGCTGGTGGTCCTCCAGCGACCGGAGCTGCACCAGGAACGCCTGCACGCCCACGTCCTTCCGGTCCAGGAACAGCCGCGCGTGCACGATGGCGTGGTTGGCCGTCTTGCCTAGCCCACCGGGCCACCACTTGCGGCTCGTGAGCGTGGGCGAGTCGATGACGAACTCCTGCGTGGCCTTGTCGTACGTGGCGACGGTCTCGATGCCCTGCACGTTGGAGCCGTGGCCCAGCTCCGTCTGCGCGTAGGCGCCGAGGATCTTGTAGCTCTTGGCCAGCGGCAGCCACTTGGCGCGCTGTGCGTCGTCGCCCTGGTTCTCCAGCGTCGGCACGAACATGGAGCGGTGCACGTCGAAGCCCAGCGGCTCGGCCAACGCCTTGTACAGGATCTGCTGGTCCACGGGGTCCGTGTAGCCGCCCTCCTGCAGCAGCTTGACATAGTGGAAGGCCTTCTTCAGCCCGAACTCGTAGCGCTGCGTGTGGTTGCGGAACATCATGTCGCGGTCCGAGAGCACCGGGTGGTTCTCGATCACCTTGACCAGCTCCCGGCGCCGGTCGTTGGCGGCTTTGCCGTCGCGCAGGACGTCGGTGAGCACGGCCGGGTCGATGTCCCCATTGGCGCGCTCCTTCTTGAGCAGCAGCGGCGCCAGGTCCTTGAGCTCCACGGGCATGACGGCGACGGACTTGGTTAGCTGGCGGTGAATTGGCAAGTGAGTGCACGACGGCAGTTGAAGCACGGAGCAGTGTGGACCACAAAAGTGTCGACGTCATCGGTCACTGTTGTAACTTATAATCAGATATTACAGGGTGTCCCTTCACTGTAATATCTTATAATACGGTATTGCAGTGTCTCGCTACCCTGATTCCGGGCTTTTTAGTGTGGGTTCCGAATTGGAGGGGGAACTCTTGAAGGCCGTCTATTGGCGGACCGGGCAGGGAAAATGGGTTCTCCGGGCGGTTGGGGTGGGAACTTTTACTCGTTTCAACACCATAAAAGCCGGGTTTACTGGGAGTAAAAGGAACGTTTACTTAAGTAAACGCACTTTTACTAAGTAAGAGGGCACAGCCGTCCGTCAGCCAAGAGAGCCAAAAGGAAGGAAGGAAGGAAAGATGTTCCGCTCCCCGCAGCCTGGCGACTGGGCCGCCGAAGAC
>JAIKVE010000055.1:0-36315 GCA_024679115.1 Phytophthora pistaciae | reverse complement strand
TTGATGTCTCGCCGCCCGAACTTTTTCATTAAATCAATCTTCCCGGCCTCCATGACACAGTCGAGCGAAGTTGGTAGTTGCGTGATGACGGCAAAGTTGGTTGTGGGCAGTGGCGGCAGAATTGTTGTTATCCAAATAGGTGTGCGTTTCGTCCTCGCTTCCTCGCCTCGCGTATGGTATCTATAAAGAGCTTGAAGTGAGCAACCAATCCAAATGCAGCAAGTAATCATCTGCCAGCTTTTTGGGCCAGTATGAAAAAGTTTGATGTATTTGTGGCCACTTTCAATAATCTACCACACGAAGTCACGTTACAGGTTGCGGCTGACACCATGCAAGCCTTGCACGACATTCAGGATCTCAGTCAAGGCTGTTGCATCCGTCACAAGTACAGTGCATTTGACAAACTTGGTACTACAAGGCCATGACTCTCATGGCATTAAAACTCGAGGCCTCAGTGCGCAGCAACGGCAAAAGTTATCTGTACTTGCTGTACAAGCTTACTTGTACGGGTATCAACACAATTTGGTGGCACATGATAACGGATTCTACCGAATAGTGTACCGGTATTATAGTAATAGTATACCCTGAAAATAGGGTAATATAATAGGAGAGTATACTAATGGGAAACCGTTATACTTGTGTTTTGTATGTAGAAGGGTATTATAAGCGATAGTATACCTTGTTGCAGGGTTTACTATTCGGATGGGTATTGTATTAGGAGGGGGTACTTTATTCGGAAGAACCCGTTAGCACTGTTGTCTTGCTCTAAGCGCTTGACAACTTTGCAATCATAATTGTATGGCAGGAAGTTAGTGGTGGGTGTTGAATGGCCCATTCTTTTCATGCATTCGCTGTGTATAACTCAAGGCAAGTGGAGGTATCTATCCACTCGTGTACATTAAGCAGTGCTATACTCTAAAACACTGCGATCAATAACCGAGTCAACCAGCTAGCTACATGTATTTAATCCATCTTCATCGTCTTGCTCGACTCGCGCAGAATCGTGTCGTCCTGCGTCGTAATCTTGGAGCACGCGGACTCGTCCTCCACGATGTTGAGCTCCGGGTACTTGCACGCAGCGATCTTGAGCTCGCACGGGTTCGAGTACTTGATGCCGTCCGAGCCGCAGACCGGGTTCATGATGTCCGGGCAGGCGTCCGCGCACTTCTTGCTGGACTTGGGCTTGTCACCGCCAATGACGCCTGCGTCCGAGTCGTCGTCGTACAGCTGGCCGATGGTGCTGCCGTTGGCGTGCGACTTCTTCTCCGACTTGGAGCTCTTCTCGGACTTGGAGCTCTTCTCCGACTTCTCAGACTTGGTAGCAGCATCGTCGTCGTCCTCGTCGTCGGCCTCGTCGCCAGTGTCACGCGAAGCTCCGAACGATCGGCCGTAGATGCGCTTGTACTCGTCCAGGACGTTCTCACGGGGCCCCTTGCACTTGGCAGCCTCCATGGAGCACTTGTTGGGGTACACCTTACCGTTCTCGTCGGTCACGGGCTGGTACACGGCGGGGCACAGGATGTTGGGGCAGTACGACTTGGGCGCGCTTCCGTCCGTGGACTCGCTCTCGTCACTGCCAGACTCGTCGCTGCCGGAGTCGTCCGTGTTGCTGTCGTCGTCGACGTCACGCGAGGCGCCGAACGACTTGCCGTAGATGCGCTTGTACTCCTCCAGAGGGTCCTCGTCCTTCTTCTCGCCCTTGCACTTGGCCGCCTGCATGGAGCACTCGTTCGGGTACGTCACGCCATTCTCGTCCGTCACCGGGTCGTAGACATCGAGGCACGCGCCGGGGCAGAACGCGTTGACGGAGGCGACGGCGACGGCCGCGACGAGGAGACCAGCAGCGAACTTCATGGCTGAGCTTTGACCTTGTGAGCTTGTCTGGGGGCGAATTGTACAATGACACTTCCCTTGCTGCGGCGCATTTCGCGTCACGCACGTTGTCTCTCTTGATTAAACCAAGAGAGCCCAACCATTACGGAAAGACAGTCAGGGACACCGGTGGCCGTCCCATCCGCGATTCCAGCCGGGATTAATCTCGCGATGAGGACCATACTCTTTTGCTGTTCGAGCCAAACTTCGAGAGCACAAACGCGCTGTCTTCGGGAACCCAGATTGGGATCGAGATTTGTCGATCTGCAGGCGTCGTCCTCCGCTGTCTACCTATGTACTATAGACTTTCGAAGCTTTGAAGGGGACTTCGAAGGAGACTGTCGTCGCTGAAATTTTAGCGACGATCATTATCCTGGGAGGACAGCTAGAAGAGCTGTAGGGACAGCCTCACACAGATTAATTCGTCGAAAAAAAGTTGCTTGTACCTCAGGCAACATTTAAACAACATTTTGCCACACCATACTTATACAACGTAGCCATGTTGTCAGCGGCACCATGTACCACACAAAGCCGACTGCACAGGTAGGTTGACAATGGAATGAATAGCCTACCGGATAATCATTCCGCCCACAGCAACTCTATTATTTAGTTTCTACGAGGACACCTTCATCTCCGGGTGTCTACTGCTGTCAAGCAAGTTCAGTGCCCCATGAAATCAAGCATGTTTGTCGAATACCAAGCAAAGTGGCCTCGCAGACACCAGGTGGTCGGCTCCATTTGAGAGGGTTGTTGTTTGGGGGTTGCCCTTACTTTCGAGTACATTTCAAGGATTTTCGAGTAACGAGTAATGTACTCGGACTTTTGAGTACATAGACTTCATTTGAACGCGTGCACTGCATCAACTTGCTACTACTGACTGTGCTCCAAAGGCGTTGCTTGTTGGGGTGGCATTCACGAACATAAATAACGTGCTACAAGCCCATAAGGACAATTTTTCTTTTGTTTTTTGCTAGATAACGCTTAAATTCTCTATTTGCTTGCTCGCGTCCGCACAAGTGATTCGATGCGTTACTTCCCCAGATGCATTCATAGTGCGCCTTCGTCTGGTCGCGTTCAGGGTGGCGATGCCTTCTGTGGCGTCTTTCCTAATCACAAATAAGACTTGTGTGAAATTACTCGGACGTCAGTGCAGTGTACTCGCAATTAAGTAGCATCCGTTGTTTGGCGTTGCTTCGTGTAGGTTTATAGGTCATACGCAAGCGCTGTTGCACTGCACGAATTGGTAGTTGTTGGCATAGCTTTGTAGTCAAAGCTTGCATCTGCAGTTTTAAAGGACAATTTTGGGCAGATGCTGCGGCTGCGAAGCAGGCGCAGGAGATGACCGTGATAATAAAAAAGGAAATTACTTGTATACCAAATCTGGCGTCTGTATGGCAATAATCATTACGGCGACTCCCAAAGCAGAAAGAAGAAACTATATGCACTTTATTTCCGACTAATCTGCTAAGATGGATGATAGAATGAAGTACTTATCCATCGGCTTGCTTCGCATACGCTACATCCATCCGATAATGAGCCACTGAAATCTTCCAGCATCGAAGACTATAGTCGTGTTTCAGTTGGTAAAACTAACCACTAAGACTCAGATCGATTAAATCATACCTACTGCGAAAGAACAAACTTAATATTTTTTTCAAGCAGTCCTCCCAGCCTAACGCAACGCACCCTTGTTTCGGTGTGTGTGTACTACAACTTACAGAACTATGACTCCACAACTTGTGCAATGGCTTGTCAATTCGATTTAGGATTCACGAAGTGACATGCCGCTATACAGACTTTTTATTTTATTTTCTGGGTATGGTCGGCTTGCTTTGCTTGGCCTCATGCTGTCAGCTTGCGAAGCGATGTGCTAGTGTGCTTCTTCATGTCTGTCTGGGTTACCTGCGTCTCGGTCGACCGCGCCTTTTGCTAGCTCGACATGCGTGATCACGCGAGGTGATTACCAACGGCGCCCACCTGCATCGCCACCGCGGCGATCGTCCCAGCGCGAGCTCTGGCGAGGACGGCCACCGCTGCCCGAGTACGGCGCGCTGGAGCGTTGGGCAAACGGTCCGCTGCTCCTATCGTTGCTGTGGTATGAAGAGGTGCGGGAGGAACTTGACGCCGGAGCCACCAGAGCCTTCATCTTGAAAAACTGCAGCGCCTGCGACAGCGTCGGCAAGATAGACGACTCGATGCGGCCGAAGAAGCGGAAGCCTCCCGACTTGACCTCCATGTGGCAGCTGCGGGGCGTTTCACGCGCGATATACGTGATTGAGAAGCAGCCGGGGAACTTGCTGTACACGTGCAAGGCGTACGGAATGCGCGACGGGTGCTCCTTCTTCTGCTTGATCAGATCCTCCTCGACACTTTCCTTCGGGACACCCTTGTAGTACTTGTAGCGCACCACGTCGTCCACTAAGCTGTTCATGGGGTCCACGAAGCGGGCGATCAGCTCATCGATGTTCTCGTACTTCTCCTCCTTGATAATCAACGTTTGGCCAATGCGGGCTTCCGACGGTTTGTCTTTTTCTTGAATATCGAAGTGGCGGTAAACGCCATCCAGCATCTTCCACGTCAGTGTGAGATGATCAGTGCCCAGAGTACTCGGACGAATAACCACTTCACCAACGGGCTGCTCGCGCAGGTACTGCATCGCTGTCTGACAGTTGATGTTGCGGAACAAGGGGTGCGCAATCTGTCGCTTTTTGCGCCTCGAAGGGTGACTGCCTTGAACGCGGGTAGCCTGAGTGAACGTGGTCGACTTGTCTTCTTCAGCTGGGGGTTCGTTCAGGAGACGGTCTACGCGCTCCATACTGTCGCTCTCAACCAACTTGGAGTTCGTGTATCGCGGGAATCGCTCTGGATAGAAACACATCGACATGTCGATGAGCGAGCGGCGGTTGCATCCAAGCTGCAGCTCGTAGCGACCTTCACGATCCGACTGAATTGCCAGAATCTTGGCATTCACCGTAATGCCCTTGGGGAAAGTCTGAGGGCGTACATCCGAGAGGTAGTCTGGCAGTCGCTCGCGGTGCAGACTTGAGCGCATACCGCTCTGCAATCGGACGCGAACGAACTCGTCACCTGACATGTGCAGCAGTGTGGCAGGAACGATCATGCCGATACGCAGTGTCTCACGCGTTTCGCCGTTGAGCAAGAAGAACAGGTCTTCATCCTTCGGGACCTGGTACTTTGCGCGCTTGTCGAAGTAGGGGTATCGCAACTCGCGCTTGATGTACTCGAGTGTGAGCAGCTTGGGGCCCTTCTTTTGAAGCTCTAGACGACCAGCGTACGCAGACAAGTCGAGCTCGGACAGGACATCTTGAATCTCTGCATCACCGAGACGAGTGTTCGACGGGGCATTTCGGCTTCGAATCGCAGACGCTGACTGATACATCGTGTCCTCCACCGCGTACGAATAATGATTCGGGTCGTACATGTCGATCGTCGAGTTGTTGTTAGCATCACCACAGATCTTCACCGCCATATAGTAGCTTTCGGGGTGGATACGGGTGTCATCCAGCGGATTCAACGGGGCTTCGCGCAAGGCATCACGCTCACGGATGCGAATAAATCCGGCACAGTTGCGGTATACAATCTTACCAACGAAACCCTTGGAAAGAAGTTCTTGGCGTCGTTCAACGTAGTTCTTCGCACGAACCTTATCCAGAACCGACGCCGCCTTCACAGGACCCAAACCACAAATGAACTGCAGCTGATACGAGGTATGCTTGTGGTTAGCCAACAAATTGATGTCAACACCGTACTTGTTGATCACTTGAACGAAAACACGGTCGTACTCCTTCAGAAGAAGGTCCTTCACAAGCGAGTGCTGCATCATGTGAACATTTAAGAACAGCAGCTCACGGCCACGACTCGGTTCGTTCATGGCAACATTTCCCCACATCGCGCACAACTCAGACGCTGGATTCCTCAAATAGCGTCCAAGGCCAATTGCAGCACGCACATATTCAGATTCCTCAGGAAATTCCTGATCGGCGCGCTTGGAGCGACTGAACATGTTCGGGACATCATCTTTCAGGAAAACAATGTCCAGAAAATCGTGACCGTCCCTGTTTCCAAAACGAGAAGCATCATCTCGACCCAGCAGGCGCCGAACTTCATCAACCACTCCACCCATGTCCATACACTTCATCCCGGCCGAAACGTTAATGACCACGACGTGTGTCTGGGAGTGCTCCGTAAGGAACTTCAGCAACGTGGCAGACAGCTTTTGGATGTTGTTCAGATCTCGCTTGCAGTATCCCTCCGTTTTATCGACCAGTTCTCCGTTCACATCAAGAGCCACAATATGCGCAATGGAATCCATAGTGTTTTCAACCCAGATGGAAACAATAAACGGGTCCACACCATCGGCCGGCTCATAGGGGCGGACGGACAACCGTTCCCGCAGCGCACTTCCACACATTTTCACGACCACATCGCGAGAGGCCACCGTCAGGTCACGCTTGAGCTCGTTCTCGAATGACAAGATCATGAAACTGTTAATTGCCTCCTGGAGAACAAGATGGCGCTGGCTCTGCCACTCCTCGTCGGAATCGTTGCCTTGCGACAGGTAGATCGGCTCTAGCGGGTCCATCAGATCTTGGGCCTTCTCATTGATGATCGTAATTTTCAGCAAGCCTTCCTTTTCAGCACGAGCAATCTTAAGCCACAGATCCCCGGCTTCAGAAACCTCCAAAACCGGCATCTTCTCGATGTACTGCAGACCGTGGCAATAGTGGAATTCATCAATCTCCTCACGGCCCTTGGTAGTTGCCTCCGTGCTCAAAACGGCGTTCTGGCGGTACAGCTCGCGAATGCACTTGCGAACGTTAGGCTCCGCCGCAACCTTACTGGCAGCAATGTGGCGAGCACCCTTCATCACATCATCCACCGTTGGGAACTCCTTCGTCGTATACTTCTGAGCCAGAACACCAGGGCTTTCTTCTGGGGTCGGGACATCACGGATGGAGTCTTCGTGGTCCACGCCAGCCACGATACCACCAAGCACGGACGCATTCATCGTAAAAGCCAGAGAAACGGGACGCAGTCCTGCCTTGGTGCAGATCTGATAGAACGTACGACGGACAGGACGGCGGTACTTGTGGTCCGTGCTCTCCTTGTCCTGTCCGCTAGACTCCTGTGCGTCCAGAGCAAAGAACTCGGACAAGTCCTTGTACGTCTTCTCGTCCGGGGTGCTGAACAACTGCTCGTAACACTTGCGCACGAAGGTCGATTCCTTCGCATTCGACGAGTCGACCACTCGCTGGATACCGGTCTGGAATGACCTCCGCTTGCGGTTCAACTTATCCCACATAGCATCGAGATCCAGAATCTCGTACAGGTTTTCCGTGTGCAGACCCACCACTTTCCAGTACTCCTTGCAGTAGCGCTGCACAAACGCAGGCTCGAGCTTCTCATCGTGGTAGAAGCGCAAGACCGTGTCAATGGCCGACACAATTTCGCCGCGCGACGCAGCAGAGTTACGCTGGTTTCTCCGCTCGAGATTCTTGATAATAAAGTCACTGATCCATTCGGATTCCTCAGCGCGGTCCTCTGCGTCCGGGAACTCGCGGTTTTTGAAGAGGTACTGGTATCGCTCCGGGAGGTCGTGGTCGCGCACCGCGATAACGTCCGACGTCATCATGTGCTCCTTCAGCACGCTAGGCTCAAACTTCTCCAGCAGGATAGCCTTCTTCGACTTCGCGGGAGTATCCTCCGGAATCTTTCCGCTGGTGGCTTCCAAGAATCCATCCATGTCTCCAAAGAGCTCCTCGGCCTCACCCATCTGATACACCGACGGTCCCTGCATGGACGCCGGGATAGGCTCCTGTTTCCTGCGGCGGTGTGGCCCTTCACGTCCTTCCTCGTCATCGTCCACAATGAACTCGTCGATATCGTCACTTTCGTACTCGTCGTTGCCGAGGTAGTTGTTGGCTCGCTGCGGGGCCGAGTCTTCCTCCTCCTCGTCCGAGTCGCCGAACATGCGGTAGCTCAGCTCGCGCGACATGAGGCCCGAGTCGTCCTCGTGCTTCACCTTCCGCGACGAGCGTCCGCCCATGTCCTCGTCTTCGCTGTCACTGTGGGTCGGGCCCGTGTCCATGCCCATGTTCTCGCGCACGAGCATGAGATCCTCGTCATCGATCTCCTCCACCTTCTGTTTCAGACGCTTGAGCTTCTTCTCCTTCTTGCGGCGCCGACGACGGTGGCGCGCTGATGGTAGATAACCCAAGGCGATCGACACAACAGGGTGAGTCATGCTGTCTCTATAGAAACCCAAGCAGCAGCCCGCCCCCTCAAGAGAGGACCACTTGCAGCCAGGCTTACCGGTCTCCCCGTCGTCCGAGTCCTCGTCGTCCACATCATCCACCACGAAGCCGTCGTTCTCGTACTCGTTGCGGTCCTCGCCCTCGTCCTCGTCGTCGTCATCGTCGTCCGAGGCGGCGCCGCCCTCTCCGTCGTCGCTCTCGGACGCCATGTCCTCGATGAAGGCCGACTTGGGCTTCTGCTCAGGGGCAACAAGTTACCGTTAGACTACAACATATTCTAATAGAGAGGTGGAAATGGGTACAAACAACGGCCCTCGAGACGAACCTTCTCGTCCTCGTCGTCGCTCACGGAGCGCTTGGCCTGCTTGCTCTTGCTCTTGCTTTTGCTCTTGCTCTTGCTGCTGAGCTTGCGCTTCTTGCTGCCCTTCTCCTGCTTCACGGCGTCCGAGTCCGAGTCGGACACAGTGGGGGACCCGGCCCCGAACATCTCGTCTGTCAGTTAAAAAGAGAGAGAGAGGCGAAACCCCCGCGTTAGAATCAACTGGAGAGAGCGCAGGGGGCAGGAGAACGAGCGAGCGCCCGCCCTACCCTCTGACGTGGTCATGGCCTTCCTCGAGATGCTGCCGACGCCAAGTTGTGCCTCTGGTGTGTGCTGCGCCGCCGCCGCTTGCTGCGATCCTCCCGCTGCGTGGCCTCCACTGCCTTCGCTGCCGGCTGGTCGGTCGCCTTTTGTTGTTGGGGCTCCCTCACCTGCCTTATAGCATACACCAAGCGAAAACCAATATATATCATATCCAAGAATTCTTATTGTAAATTTTGCTCAAAAGGAAAATATGACAATAAGCTAGGGAGATTATCTCCACTCCAACAAAGACTGCAAGAAGCTCGCTACGATGCGCCAAGGCGAGCGATGAAGCCCCGTGGGAGCATGCCCCCACACTCTCAGCTATCCATCTACGATGCTGCTGCACTGCCGTAGCCCTAGCTGTCGCCGTTTGATTGTCGAGGAGGCGTCCGTCCACCGAAAAGGAAAGAAGAAAAAAGTTGGCGGCTTTTCATTTCACAAGATACACTAGCACACAGATAAACAGACGACCGCAATGATGCCCAAGTCCAAGCCGACCAGCAGCTTCCTGCCCCTGTTGCTCCTCATCGTGCTGCTCGTGTGGCTGCTTGACGCCGCCATCGCTCAGAGCGCGTCGCCCAAGCTCCTCTGGTGCGCGAGTCCGCTGTCGCCGGCGTCGCTCTCCCAGTCGGATACGTGGGTGGACGTCCCGGACACGCGCGTGGCGCTGGAGCTGCCGAACGAGGCCGTGGTGCTCATCTCGTACGACGTGGCGGTCTCACACGTCGCAGACACGCAGCCCGAGGGCGTCTCCGTGGACCAAGTGAGCGAGCTGTCCTTCCGCGTGGCAGTGGACGGCTCGCCGTACCGCCAGTCCGCGACGACGGTGGACGACCGGGAGCCCGTGGTCACCACAGCCAGCGGCTTCCTCGTGCTCGAGGTCCCGCGCGGACGCCATGACGTGAAGCTGCAGTGGAGGAAGCGCGGGACGCACGTGCTCGAGTGGGCGGTGGCGAGTGATATCCTGGACGGGTTCGCAGGCGGACGCAACCTCATCGTGTCGGCTCAGCACCGCTTCATCTGGCACGCGCAACCGATCTCTGCGGTCTCGTTATTGACGGTAAATAAGTGGGAAGCGATGTCGGGGATGGCGGTGAACTTCCGCCTGTCGGAGCCCGCGACGATGCGGTTCTTCTACCAGTTGCCAGTGCGGCCAGAGCTGGTTCAGTACTCCCGTGGTTCGTTCCCGCATCTCTGAGCTTCCGTTGCGATAACTTTGCGTTGTTGTTGTTGACGATGTTGTAGCACTGACTGCGACTTTTTGAACAGATACGGCTGCATACGATGAGATCGAGACGGTGCTCGAGATCAATGGACTTCGTTATCGGGAGACGGGGTCTTATGGCATCGTTGAAGGCTCCAGGAAGTCGACAGTGCAACTTCAGGGCAGCATTATCATGGATCTGGTGCCTGGCGAGTACAGTGCAGTGCTGTACTGGAAGTCGCTTCTGGGATCCAGTCGCCCGTGGTATTCATCTCCTAATGCTCTGGACGGGTTTGCTATGGGGCGCGTGCTGGTGGCCGTAGGCGAGTGGAGCATGGATTCGGTGTCTGTGTATCATTTGGAGCAATTCAAACCGACCTCTGTAGGTGAGTGGTCGGATGTTGGAGACTCAGTGCTCCAGTTCGCGCTGCCGAAGGCAACGCAGGTCTCACTGAGCTACAATTTGCCGCTTTCGCAGAGCGACAATCCTCAATTCAGTAGCTGGACTGGAGACTCATGGGACCGAGTGCAAGCTCGGCTAGTAATTGATGGGGTTTCGTACCGGCATATGTCGTCACTTGTGGATGGAAGTGTTCGTGGAATAAAGAACGCAAGGGCGAGTATGGTGCTGCCGTTGGCTGGAGGTAGCCACACAGTCAGACTCCAGTGGAAAAATGTCGACGGAAGCCAGTGGCGAGCAGTGTCATTTATCACGGACCAATCCTCCTCCTACGCATCCATCTTTATCAGTGTGAATACCTGGAACAACGATCCGAAAATTATTGCCCCTACGCTGGTTACAGGAGAGGAAGACAAGACGCTAGCAATCACCGGCATCTCAATTAGTGACACGGACAGCGAGATGGCGCTCGATTATGAAGTGACGGTCAGCATGTCTGTCAAAAACGGTGTCCTATCGCTGGACCCAACGCCTGGGATCACATTTGGTTCTGGCAATGGAGATCGCAACGAGTACTTGCTGTTTAGCGGGACACTCAGTAACGTAAACGCATTTTTGGCTAACGTGTGGTACCGAAGCTACCTGAACTGGTACGGTGACGACGCGCTCCGAATTAAGGTGGTCGATCAAGGCGTGACCGGCTTTACTGCTGCCACTACGGACGAAAGTACAATTGTGATACGTATCACTTCAGTGAATGATCCGCCTCAACTGACTGTGCCGGGTACACAATATTTGGTTGAAGACCATCAACTGAGCATATTTGGGGTTCGAGTTTACGACGTTGACACCACCTTTGCTAACAGTAACTCCACTTTTGAGATGCAGCTATTTGTGCTAAGTGGTGTGATCACCCTTGGCTCCACCAAAGGTATTGTCCTTGTTGAAGGGAATGGAGTGGCAGACCGGCTCCTTCGCTTTCGTGGTGACCTGCCGGCTATCAATACAGCACTTTTCGAGATCAAGTACCAACCAGACAAGAACTTCAACTCACGACAGCATTCAGAGGCACTGGGTATACGTGTGCGGGATTTAAATTATCTGGATGGCACTATCACCGATGCCTTCAAAAGTGTCCCTCTCGAGGTCCAAAGCTCCGATGACCCCGTGTTGATTGTGCCATTGGAGCTATCCACAATAACTCTTCGTGGATACGCCGTGAAACTGGCGGGGGAAACCAGTGGCACCAAGCTCGTGTATGCGCAGTTACTGGCAATGACACCTTTTGGAGAAATTCAACTAACTACGTTGACTAGCGAATTCCCTGCTGGTGTGGTAAAAGTTCCTATCGGCGACCAACCTTCAAACGCAATGAATCTGACCGGCCCAGTGGAGGACATTAGTGACATTCTGCAGTCGGTTGTCTTTGTTCGAGCGCCTTCGTTCTACGGGTACGAGGTCATTTTTGTAAGATTAAGCACCACACCAGACTTCGTGACGGCGGAGGACACGACAATTCAACTCAACTTGGACAGTGGGAGCGCCGCCGAGTTTTGGTCGATCACGGAAGTGTCTCCATCTCGCGGTAGGTCCGAAGGAGGGACAAGTGTGACGGTGACTGGAAAAGGCTTCCGCAGATGGTCCGACGAAAGTCTTTGGTGTCGATTTGGTCGGAGCCCGCTCGTGCCAGCCAACGTTGTATCAGATACACTTCTCAAGTGCGAGTCACCTCCAGCCAGTGCCGAAGTTCCCAAGCGAAGCTTTGTTATGGTTACCAACGGCAACGACTTCTTCTCGAATCCGATTCCGTACATGTACGAAGAGAGCTGGTCTGTGACGTCTGCTTCCCCAACCGGGGGGCCCCGAGTGGGAGGTACTCCGGTACTAATTCAGGGGAAAGGTTTCCCGAAGGATACAGTCTTGCTGTGTGTTTTTGGAAATGATATGGTGGAGGCGCGGTATCTGTCGACCACTAATGTTTCGTGTGAGTCACCCAAAGTAGCCCAAGATGTGTTCAGCGTCAGCCTCAGGTTAACTACCAACAGCCAGGACTTTTCGCAGTCCCTTACGTTTACGTATCGAGGTAAGTAGCACTTGCGATTTTAAGTGTCTTGTGCAGTTGCTAACTTTGCCTGATATCGTTAGATTCACCTCAGATTAACGGTATAAATCCGCCATACGGAAGCTCTAGCGGGGGCGACATCATCGCGATCACAGGCGCTAACTTTTTTCCAGACGAGCAAGCAAACTGCGTTTTCAACGGCACTATTGTCACGGGGTTATCCTACAAGTCATCAAGATTGGTCTTGTGCCTGTCCCCAGCAGTGCCTGTAGCCGAACCGCAGGAGGTTACTGTTGCCGTAGTATTCGAAGGAACTCAGTATGAAGCGCCTGCAAACTTCAGCATATTTGGTACGTCGCTCGCCGCATTAGTTCCTCAACAAGCCTTAACTGACATACTGTACTCCATCCAGCTGCACCCACTGTAGCAGCATCAACACCAGCGTTTATCACGGGGAGCGGTAACTTATTGACTGTGAATGGGTCTCATTTCCAGAATGTAAGCTCTCTCTCGTGCCATTTTGATAACGGGGCGGTAAGCACTATGAGTTTGGCAAGCCTCGTCAGCTCTTCTTGCGTGCTTTGCCGCGTTCCTCCTCTGCCAAGCTTTGCGGCATGGATTGCACTTCGTGTATCTCTTCATCAGGAAACCAACGATCAAGTGTTGTCGCGTCAGCTTCCGTTGTTACTTCGTTACGCCCCACTTCCAACAATGGTGTCTGTAAACCCGCTCACGCTGTCGAGGATAGGGAACTCAGCTCTCACTATTAAGGGAAGTGGAATGATGGAGTTCCACAATCTGAGGTGTAATTTTGTCGGCTCAGGATGGTCATGGATCACTGTAAAATCACCGACGTTGGGGTTTTGCGCCGTTCCACTCGTACTTGGAAATGAATCGTTTTCGCACCAAGTCCTGCAAGTGGAGAGCATTCTGTCACAAAAAGCCATCTTGGCTGTGTTTGAATTCGTGGTGATGGAGCCCATTGATATCAAGCGCGTGACCCCCATATCGGGCCTGGTGGTTGGTGGAACGAAAATGACAGTTTTAACTGATAGCGACGTGCTGATGAACGTGGTGGAATACTCAGCATTGCATTGCAGCTTTGGCGCGATTGTTGTGCCTGCAACCGTCCTAAACAACTCCGCGCTCTCGTGCTATACCCCACCTGTATACAAGGCGCTAACGGTGCCCGTGGATATTCGGATTGCCGCCACCACGACGCATTCAAAACAAAATGCTGTGCTATTTACTTTTGTAAATGCCATCAGGATGGAGAAACTCGTCCCAGCTCGTGTTAGCAGCGCCGGTGGAGTTGCCGTAAGTGTGATCACTACCGATTATGTTCCGGATGATTTGAGTTGCTCGTTTGGATCAATCCTTGTTCCAGCCGAGATTGTGGATCAGACTGTGGTTTGTGTGTCTCCACCTCATCCTGAAGCCTTGGTTCCTCTTCGCCTGTTGGATAGCGACGGTGTTGTGATGTCTGAAAACGCACTGGTGGTCGAGTTTTACGCGTTCGCCAGTAAAGTCTCGATTTCTCCATCGAATGGAATTGTGTATCCAAAAACAACAATCGGCATTGAGTTGGAAGGTTTGGCACCTGCTCTAAACGTCGAGTGCAAATTTCGTGATGAAAATGAATCCTTACCATCTAGTTTTAACGCTACCATCATCTCCGCTGGGCTAGCGGAATGTACAGTTCCAACCGAGAAGGTTTTGCCGCCAGCCAAACTATACTTTTCGGTTGCTATCGACAGCATTAATGTGGTGTACGAAATGGAATTATACCTTGTGTCTGAGCTGGTGGTAAGATCGATATCTCCAGTCGTTGGAGTTGTAGGCCGACCAAATCTCATTCGAGTGGAGGTAGAACCTACAGCGTCTTCCTCGATGCAATACAGCTGTAGGTTTGGCGGCTTCGTGGTGAGTGCTGAAAGTCTCACCGACGGATCCTTTGAATGCTTGTCACCGCGCTTCAATTCTACAATGGAAGTTCCGTTGCGCATCACGGGCAACGGCGTCGATTTCTTTTCGTCAACCATTGTTGAAGAACAAGTGTTCCGTCTAGTGAAGCAGCCAACCGTTTACTCCTTTTGGCCTCAGGCGGGATCCGTGAAAGGTGGAACTAAGCTCGTGCTGAGTGGAGACGATTTTACTGAAGAACTCAAGCTGATGTGCAGCTTCAACAACGTACGGGTAATAGCAGAGTGGCAAAATGCTACCCAGTTGACGTGCATCACACCGCCAGACACTCACGATGATGGCTTTGCAAGCTTATCGCTTTCAGATGCTTATGGTAATTTCCACGTCAACTTTCAACGAACATTTTGGTACACACAGGATATCCACCTACGAGAGTTATCTCCACCTTCAATTCCGATGAATTTCAATGGAGTGGTTCGTGTCTTTGGGGATCACCTCCCGTCGTCTCCGTTTTGGCAATGTCGGGTCAATTCAGCTACACATGAAGGGATCTGGGTTTCTGAGACCGAGATACTGTGTCCAATCTCCCCCAGTTCTCTGTTGGAAAGTGAAAACAGCACAATTTCCGTCAGTCTCAATGGCCAAGATTGGAGCGTTGCTCTTCCTATCAAGGTTACTTCCAACTTTACGGTGCAGTCTGTGGAACCACAATTCTTCTCGTGCTCGGGAACAGATCCACTGCGTATCGTAGGAACTGGGTTTTCAAATGACTCAAGAATGGCATGTTTCTTCGGTCGGACTCCTGTACCCGCTGTATATGTTAGCGACACCGAGCTGGCATGTCGTCCACCCTTCATCACGAATATTCCCTCAACACTCGACGTCACCATTTCTGGCTACGACGGGTTCATCGCAGACGGAACCGTCTTCGTCTCGTGCCACGACACACCTGTGATTCGACGTATTGAGCCGAGCAGCGGTAGCGCAACTGGCGGAACGGTTGTCACGGTCGAATTGCGGGATCCAGTAGATTTGGATAGTGTGGAGGATATCCGATGCTGCTATGGACTAGACATTTGTTCCTTGGCTTCAATGGTGAATGCGTCAACGGCACAATGTGTGACTCCCGCCATGAATGCAGGATCAAGCTCTTTGAAAATACTGTTGGGATCACAGTATGGAAGTCTGGTTAACTCCAGTGAAGTGAGCTTTCAAGTTCTTGCTGAGCCGCAGATATCGAACGTGCTACCATTGCGGGCACTTTTGACCCCAAGTTTGACCTTATCTGTGTATGGCGGACCGTTTGTAAACTCCGACAGTGTAAAGTGCATCTTGCTAATGAGTGATGACGATACCTATGAGTTAGTAGCTCACTGGCGCTCAGAGGACCTTGTTACTTGCTCAGTAACGCAAGACACAAGGTTAGCATCCATACCGACCCCTGCTGAGGCGCAAGTGCAGCTTTCACTCAACGGACAAGATGTCATAGACACAGGGTTCAACATAACATTGCTTCATCCCCCAGAAGTGAGTCGTGTGATGAGCTCAAGTATTGATTCCCAACATTCGATAGCGCTGGCTGGATACAATTTTGACGACGAGTTGAATCTGCTGTGCAAGTTTGAGTCCTGGGACAAATCCATGGTAACACCGGCTCAAGTTGTGAATTCAACGCTGATGACTTGTGAAAAACCTTCGTGGAACGTGGGCGATGACTTCACCCAAGTAAGTGTTTGGTCGCCACGCAGTGGGGAAATAAGCCCGGCGGAAAGGATTCATGTTGAAAATGCTACTTCGGGCGGCGCTTCGTGGGCTTTACAGCCCGGTATTGGGCTAATAAAACATGGCGGCATGGTACAGCTTAAATTGAACGGATTCAAATCGAAGAGCAATCCGTCCAGATGGAAGTGCTGCTTTGATGACGTGTGGTGTTCACGCCCATATCAAGAGGAGATGGATGGACCTTGGTTGGTTGAGCTGCCGATCATGAATACCTCAGGACTAGTGCCAGTGTCATTAAAGGAGGACGATGTGCGTGCGGTGGCGGAGCAAAATGCCTGGTTTCTTTTTGCTAGTCCCCCACAAGTGATGGCGATAGTTCCTTCGTCTGGGAGCGTCAACGGCGGTGACGTTGTTTCCGTCCAGGGAGAGGGATTTTCGCTGGTATCAAACCTGCGTTGTCGCTTTGGCAACCACTCTGTCAATCCCTTCTCGGTCTTTGATAACCAACTGCTCTGCACTACCCCATCACAGTTCTCGACAGTGCCTGCTAATCAGCGAGTCAGCTTTGATATTGTTTACACGGATCCAAGCAGAAATTCCTCTACTGAGCGAGTAGCGAGAAATGGTAGAACACTTCACTTTGATTTCGTGGTGATTCCAGTGGTGGCAAATGGAACTGTGAGTCGCAGCGGAGTTAATGACGGAGGAATTGATTTGACTATCCTCGGATCTCAATTTCTTGAAGTGGAAACGCTAGTATGTCGAATCGATCGTGAGGTGGTGGCTGCGCGCTTGGTAGACCTCAACTCAGTGGTTTGCTCTACGTATCGGAGTACAGTCCTTGGGCAAGAGCTTGTTGTATCTGTTTCCAATGACGGGGTGGTATTTTCACAGGAAACGGTGATATTGGTGGAGGCAGTTAAGTCACTGCATATTGCTCAGATATCGCCAATGGTTGGATTCGCTGGAAGAAGCGATAATGTTTCACTTATCGGGGATTCATTTTCCGGTGAAGGTTTTGATTGCGTCATAGGATGGAATGATCAGCAATATCTCGTCGAAGCTGAGACCATTAACCGATCCTGTGTAACTTGTGAAATACCCGAGTGGCTTCAACATAACTCGATGGAGCTTCCAGTATCTCTTCAATCGAAATCGGGTACAATACAGAGCAACACGCTCCTTTATCGCTACGTTCCAGAAATGGTTATTTCGTCGATAACACCGGTTCGTGCCATTGTGGGCCTACCTGTGCAAGTTTCGATTAAGGGCGGACCCTTCGTGTTCAGCGATGAAATGACCTGCATATTGCAGCCGCTCGACCCTCAGATTTCATTCTTGTCTTCTCGCTTCAAATGGAAATCGCCATACGAAAGCATATGTGTCGTACCGGTGGCTGCTCTTCCGGGAACGTATCAGGTTGGAATTGCACAAGGAGGAATGAAGATTGTCTTTGCGAACGCATCCATCGATCTTATTAGTGTGCCTGTGGTTGTCGGAGCTTCCCCTTGTCCACGAGGACCACCAGGAGGAAATACCACAATTGCGCTAACGGGCCGCCATTTCTCCAACGACATGTCCTGCTGCTTTGACAGTTCCTGTGTGCCACTTGTAGTTCTAAATGAATCGAATGCAAGATGCTGGAGCCCTCCTCATGCAACGGGAATGGTTCCAGTAACGCTGTATTCTAACGTGGTCGGCCATATTACGACTGGAATAACGTTTGAATATCTGGAAGCGGCGCGTATTGATGCACTTATTCCACCCGTTATCGTGGTCGGTGCTCAACAACCGAAGTCTGTTGTTGTAGTTGGCGAAAACTTCGATTCTGACTCGGTTCTTGCATGCCGTTTTGGAGGCATGACGCCAATGTCGTTACCTGTGCTTAAGCGGAATAGTACGAGTATTACTTGCCCCCTTCCACTGATTCCGAAGGCAATGCATTCCACTATCGTAGAGGTTGGAATCACGGCATCGGCAGAATTGATCGCGACTCCAGTTGCAAGAACTTACATTGAACTGCTGGAACCTTCGGTGATCTCAAGTATTGCTCCAGAGGTATCAACGCCCAGCGAAAATGTGACTTTCGAGCTGCAAGGTACATTCACGTTTGCGTCGGAAAAGACCAAATGCCGATTTAGTTGTATTCACGAAGGTGATAGATTGGTGGTTAGTGGTCCGATTCTGATGTCAACGGCGACAATGGTCGAATGCAAAATGCCCCGAGTTTCTTCCCCGCTTGGATCGTGCCACGTCTCTCTCCTCCAAGATGGTATCCAAGTGTCGAGTAATAGCGTGGAGATCTCAATACGCAATTCTATATCGCTGAGTCGAGTCACTCCCTCTTCTGGTATGGCAACTGGTGGAACACTATTGCAGATCGAAGGCTCAGGTTTCGCACCCACCATTCAGCCATATTGCCATTTTGGACCGATGATCTCAGTGAAGGCAACGGTTGTGTCAAGCAGCAAGCTGACTTGCTTGACCCCTGCTATGAGGCCGACGAATCGTACGGAAGTCGTAGATATGTGGATTTCGCTTGGTGGTATCGAGTCAAAAACGCTTCCATTAAAGTTCTACGCCCCAGTTTACATGCGTAAAGTGTCACCAGCATTCGGCCCCGCAGATGGAGGAACACGACTAGCGGTTATAGGCTCCAACCTCTTACCGGAGATGGGCGCCAAGTGCTTGTTCGATGGCTCAATGGAAGTTACACCTCACGCAATTCTGCTCGAAACCGTAGTGTGCACTACACCCCCAATGAAAATCGGGTCACACACGCTGGAGCTCATTATAGACGGTGCCAACCGAATCTCGAGTAACTTCGTGCAGTTCGATGCTGTGGCTCGTGAGCAAGTATTTCAAATCGACCCGTCTCGCGGCATTCAAACAGAAACTACCGAAAGAAGAGTACGTGTGGTTGGCGAGAACTTCATTGACTCGGCAAACTTAACGTGCACGTTCGATGACGTTGAATCGCCTGGAACGGATTTCATTTCGCCATCTGAAATCGAGTGCGTAGTTCCCTTTACCAGGCTGGGAAAGAAGCATGTCCGCGTTTCGAACAATGGCGTCGATTTCTCGGAATCAAAAGTGATGTATGAGGTGCTACCGAGTATGTCGATCGCTGCTATTTCACCTCGACACGGATCATTTCTGGGTGGAACTGTTGTGACTCTGACTGGAGTCTTTGGCAAGCATGAGGGAATCGAGTGTCTTTTTGACGAAAGAAGAGTGGACGCTCGCCTTGTTAATATGTCGAGCATTGTGTGCACTGCACCCCCCGGAGCAATGAACGAGACTGTGTTGGTCGGTGCGCGCGTTTACAACACACTTGCCCACGTCGAAGAAAATGTTGACATGACCTTTGTGTACGGAGATGGCCCCCTTGTGACCGATATTTCACCTTCGGTTATTTCGCAATCTCTGATGCCGAAAAATGTGTCGGTGATTGGATCAGGATTGAACGCAACGGAGTTGGTGGGCTGTCAATTTTCACAGCAGCCTATTTCTCGTCTGTATCGCAATCATGACAGCGTATGGTGCGAGTTTGATGCTCATGTAACTGGCGTATACAACTTGACATTTATCTTAGAGAACAGCACTCTCAAAAGCATCCCCACACACCAGAAAATTCACGTCATTCCAGCTATTCAGCCGATGGACGTGTCACCGTTACAGTTTGACGAGAGAGGCGGCGCAGGAGCTGTTATATCTGCGCTTAACATCACTCGCACAGCAAGGTCTGTTCGATGTCTGTTTGGGAACACTTCGGTTAAGGCGTTGGTCCTATCAGATTTAAAACTGCGATGTATAACACCAGCGATGTCTCCGGGTCATGTATCCCTCCGACTGAGTCAAGATGAATTTTCCTGGTCTGAGCAAGTACTTGACGTTGAGGTGTTCGCGACGCCGACGCTTTTTGAAGCGTATCCAAACGGTTCGGTTGCAGTGGGTGGTAATACTATCGTGGTGTCTGGAACAAACTTCAAGCCTTTCCACAATGTAAGCTGCCTGTTTGGAGAGACAAAAACTCCAGCTATCAGCGTGAATGAATCAGCGCTGAAGTGCATCACTCCCAATGATATCACGGCGGGCGTTGTATCGCTTGGAGTTAGCTTGAATGGCATCGCGACAAGTGACAACAGGCTGGACGTGGAGTTTTATGAATTACCAAGTGAATTGAAGATTCGATCGGTGAAGCAATCACCGAATGGTAGGTGGACTGCAACCGTTCAAGGAATCAATATTACTGAAGACGCCAAGTACGAGTGCAGCTTTGACGACGTGCCCGGGTCTGGAATGGTTCTGAACGTAACTGACAGCGGCATGGAATGCGTATCTGACGCAGAATTGCAACAAAAACGCCCAACTTTGCTGATAATTACTCTGAAAGGAGAGACACTACTCCACCAAAACATCTTCAGAAATACAGGCTGTCCAAGTGCTGTTTATGGGCTTTCGACAACCATGTTGCGAGCTGGACAAAGTCGTTCCATTACGCTGTCAGGCAATCGCTTTGACCCTTCAATGACGCTGGCTTGTCATATTGGTCCAGTAACCGCCCCTGGTGTTGCGAGGTCTGAAGACACTATGACATGCCAACTGCCTACTAAGAAGCCTGGAAACTACACTATTCAAGTTACGTGCGCAGCAGGGTCAGAGCTCCTCGGCATTTTCCCAATTGAATACGCTCAGCCACCTCGTATTGAGCGGTTTGAACCTCAAGTGGTCCCTGTGGGTGGAGCATTTCCTGTGGACTTTTACGGTCCAAATTTTGCTCGAGGCGATATGATTTACTGCATCTTCGGTACGGCGTCAATGCGTGTCCAGGCGTCGTTTATCTCGCCTTCTCGTATAAAGTGTCTGACTCGCCGGAACTGGGTGGCCGGTGACGTTCAACTTACTGTAGTGCTGGAGACCTATGATGGACGGACTGAGGTTATGCTCCAATCTACGTTCACTTTCGCTAGCAGTATTGCAGAAACTACTGGCTTGAATCCCGACTTTGGTTCTGTAGTGGGAGGTTACCCTATTACTCTTGCCGTAAACAGCTCGTGGGAAAGCTACAGGAATGTAAGCTGTAGGTTCTCCAGCGTGGAGTCCCAGTTCTATCGGATGGTAGATGGATCAGTGGATTCAGGAATGCTGCAATGTGTAGTCCCGCGACTAAAAGCTGGGACTTATTCAGTCCAGATGTCACCAAATGGTCGCGACTATGATCCGGCTAATCGGCTATTTTCCGCGCATTCATCGATCCAAGTGGCAAGCGTTGACCCCCCTTTTGCTTTCGCAACACAAAAAGTGGTCCTTACGGTCTCAGGAAAAGGTTTCCAGCGCTGGATGCGATTGAAGTGTGGTTTTCGAGGTACCCAAGAGCTGGCGTGGATTTCTTCAGTAGCCGAGTACGTCTCGGACAGCATAATGAAGTGTGAAGCGCCCAACCACAAACCAATGGCGGGAAGGTTTCAGCTGTTACCAACAACCTCACTATTGTACCCTGACGTGATGCTACCGTTTGAATTCAAACAGGAAGTTGTGCTCCTCTCAATTCATCCCGAGAGTGGAAGCACCGGCGGGGGCACAGTTGTTGATATCGTTGGGCAGGGGTTTTCTCGAGGCCTCAACATCAAATGCCGCATTCAAAGTGAAACTCTGGTTGCGACTTTTGTGAATTCGACCTTGATTCGATGTCGAACTCCGGCTTCTCGGGCAATGACAGTCCTTCTTCGGTTCTCATTCGGCGGCAATAATGTTCTACAAGAGTACTTCATGTTTACCTATTTGCCGCCAGTCGAAACCCTGGATATACCCAGCAATTCCATCATCCAATCGCCGACTGGAAGTACGGAAGCCGCCAAGTTACAGCGTACGTATGAACCTACGCCTACGGTTAATTTCATTGAGCCCACCTCTGGCTGGATTCGTGGAGGAACGGAAATTACGGTTCATGGGTCGAGGATGGCGTTTTCGCAGTCAATTGAGTGTGTTTTCGGAAATGTTACGGTGTACGCTACATTCATATCTGCACGAAAGCTCGTGTGCACCTCACCCCAGTTTGTAAGCCCTGGTCGTACTCTCTTTTCTGTTCGATCCGATGGTGAGCCATGGGAAGTCTGGACCCCGCTTTGGTTTAATGTTCTCGCGCTCCCTATTGTTCGGTCGATGAAGCCACAGTATGGAGACATCCGTGGAGGCACCAATATTGTCTTTAGGGGGAATTATTCCGGACTTTTGACGCAGTCAGACACTGCCATGTTCTGCTTGTTTGGTGACAGTGCATCTAGTCCTGTTCGATTCACGTCAGAGTCTGAAATGGAATGCACCTCGCCACCCTCAACAGGCACAGCGGTAGTGAAAATGGGTCTCTTTTTACGTGAGGGTGATGTATTATCTTTACCCTTCGCATTTCACTACATCGCAGAGCTTGAGTTTATCTCCCTCCAACCATCTATTGTCAGTGAGAATATGGGTGGATTCGTGACAATATCGGGAGCAGGGTTTATCGAATCGGACAATACCTTTTGCATATACGATTCAGCCCCTGAGATGCGGCCGCCAGTCACTTTCGTTAGTGCAGTGGAGATTCGTTGCCCCCTCCCACGGCTCAAACCTGGTGTAACGGAAGTCAGTCTGAGTCTCGACGGCGATAAAGAGCTGTCTACAGGCCTCTCATTGACAGTCAAAGCTCAGCCGACGCTTCTGAGCATGACGCCTCAACTGGATTTCGTTCACGGAGGAGCTGTGGTAGAATTCGTTGGTTTGAACTTGTTCTTCTCTGATTCGCTTCGATGTTTATTCGGGAAGATGTGGACGGAGGCAGCTCTCCGGTATGGAAAAATAATCTGCACCGTTCCTCCGTCTTCATCGCTCTCTAACGGTTCTCGAGTAAACGTTTCGGTGGTTAGTGGTACCACAAGATACGCATCAGAGACCTTTAGGTTTTCTTATACACTGGTGCCTCGTATTACAAGGGTTCAAGTTGTCCCCGATCTGAGCAATGGTACACAGCTATTACATCTGTGTGGAAGTTTCTCAAATGATTCATCACCCACCTTCGTAAGACTTGACAAACCTGGCGATGAAATGGGGACCAGAACTGTTGTTGTTTCCAGTGCTGGAAGATCATTGAATGGATCCTGCCAGGCGTTTGACGTTGGAGATAATGACGAAGACTGTTCGACAGGTTGCGAAGTGATGGTATCTGTGAATAATCAGACTTTCTCGAACACTGGAACGCGAGTTAAGCTTTCACCAACAGTTCAAATACTGGACGCAACGCCGTTGTACAGCTCCTTCCGCGGCAACGAAGTGATTCACTTTAAGGGAGAGCATCTGCACCCACTGATGAAATTGCACTGTGTATTTGCTGGGAACGTGACGTCCGAGCTCGAGGTGACAAGTCAGCATTATGCTCAGTGTAAAACGCCATCTCATTCGGCTGGAAATGTAACGTTGCAAATAGCTCAAGTAGCGGAGACTGGTGATATGCACATCCTACGAGCATTCGACTTCACGTTTGTTGGTGCGATGGAGATCGCACATGCCACTCCATTAGTGGGTCTAGCTCGTGGGGGTACGCAAGTTCTCGTTCGCGGGAAAGGTTTCATTGCTCATCCTGAGCTCCGGTGCCAGTTCGGGGAACTTTTTGGTGCTGCACAATATGTGAATGCGTCCTGTGTGCGATGTAGAAGTCCGCCGAGGTTTAAAGAAGTGAACGAAGTTCCACTCGTTGTATGGGTGGGAAAATCGTCAACGTCGGCGGAGGAAGTGATGTTTTCATACATAAGCACACCGCAGATCCAGCGGGTGGAGCCTTCAAGTGGTATGTACAATAAATACCATACTGTCACGTTGTCGGGAACTGGATTTGTGCCTGAAATGGTCGCGATGTGCCGCTTTGGAAACCTTATTCAGAATATTCCAGCTGTTGTCGTGTCCGACAATGAACTGACCTGTACATTTCGAATTAACTCATCCGAGGATCTACAAGACCGCAGTCAAATCCTACCGATTGGCTTACGTCTTAAGGGCGAGGCATATTTTGAAACTGGCTTAACTTTCACCATCTTCGAGCCTGTTGTTTTGACGAAGGTCACCCCGAATGTGATCTTTCCTGGCCAAACGGATCGAATCGAGCTTGAGTGCAGCGATGCATTCCCATCTCGCGATTGGCAGTGCGCATTCGACAGCTTGAACATGACTACGATCGGAAGATTCGTTTCAAGAACGAAGATATCGTGCCCAGCCCCGCGAGCTGCCGTACTAAGAACTGGAGCGCTTGCTGTCAATTTACGCCACGCTGGAATCGATTATTCCTTCAATTGTGTTGAAGTAGGCGTGCTGCTACCTCCTGAGATTTTCGACTTCAGCCCCAAATCCAGAGCTGCCCACTTGCCGTTAGCTTCCACCGACGATATCATTGACTATGTGCTTATCACTGGCAGAAATTTTCCCCCTTTTCGGCGTATTGACTGCCGATTCGGACCGTTAAATTCTGTCGGGACGTATGTAAGCTCTACGAGCGTTCGATGCCGAATCCCAATCGCGCATACGCCCGGGCAAGTGCCGTTTGCGATTTCATTCAACAGAGTCGACTACGTCTCTGCCCCGCAACCATTTCACTTTCTTGAGGACTTTCGTATTGACCACGTGTTTCCTACTCGGGGCGCTGTATCCGGAGGTTCTCTAGTTCACGTCTACGGTGGAGAGTTTGCAATGAATGAATGTATACAGTGCAGTTTTGGAGCCCATCAAAGTGATGACTACGCAGTGGTGGTATCATCCACTGAGATCATTTGTACGGCGCCGGGTGTATCAGAAATTGGCAACGTTGATCTCGGTATCTGGTCCGTTAGCCGTCGACTATCTGGCACCCTTCTAAATGGGTTCGCGTACACGAAAGAAGCTGTGGTGTTGATGGTCTCGCCGTCCGAGGCGCTAGAAAAATCGGAGACTCTCTTTGACATTTATGGTCGAGGATTCATTCACTCACCGAATCTTGGATGTGATTTTGGTGGAATCAAGAATGATACTTCCACGCCAAAAGCAACTGTCCATGCAATTTGGGTCTCTTCAACACACATCAAATGCTTCTCGCCAGCGACAAATACCTCAGTTGGGGATATCCGCGTTGGTGTTACCAATAATGGAGCTGACTTTGTGTATGCAAACCCTTCATCGGTGATTCACTTTCGAACGCAATTTGACGTGTCAAGCATCTATCCATCGATTGGCAGTGCTAAAGGTGGCACCTCAGTGTTTGTATATGGAAAGCACTTCAGTGATGCCGACAGATACTGGTGTCGGTTTGGAGAAACGAGCGAAGCGTTACCTGCTACAATTGTCAGTGCTGAGGAGCTGACCTGCATCAGCCCCCAGTTCTCGTTTAAAACCGGTCAGGTTATGATTTATCTATCCGTGAACGGTCGAGACTTTGTATCGACAAATCAATCGTTTAGCTATACAGTGGAGCCACAAGTCCATAAGCTATCACCTACGAGAGGCTCAGTGGACGGGTCAACTATGGTGACTGTGGTTGGCGTCGGGTTTTCGTCCGATACTCCACTCTGTCGCTTTGGAGATAGTGTCGTAAACGGATACGTGCAGTCCGACTCGGAGCTAGTCTGTATCGCGCCCGCTAATCGATATGCTGAAGCTGTGGCGGTTGAGATATCCATCAACGACGGAGTAGACATCACCCAGAATGGTGTGCTGTATACGTACGTACTTGCCCCTCGTGTACGCCAAGTGACACCAGCATCGGGGCCAGCCTGTGGTGGCACTTTGATCCAGATCACCGGATTGAATTTGTATTCGTCCAAGCTTACCCAATGTTGCTTCGGAGACCGCTACCACTGTGTACGCGGGTGGTTGCTGAATGATACGGTGATTGAATGCGTGACGCCACCTTCCCCAGCGAAACTTTCGATTGGTGTAGGTGGATCAAACCGAGTGCCGATACTGCTGGCATTGAACGGTCAAGACTTTGTGGCGCTGAAGATGCAGTTTAATTATGTTCTCGACGCCTCTGTGGAAGATGCTGTACCAAACGTTGGCGACGTCGATGGTGGTACGTTGATATTCGTACATGGTCATCATTTTCGCTACTCTACAGGCTTGGAATGTCGCTTTGGTAACATCAGGACTATCGCCGCATTCTGGAACGATTCCGCGATATCGTGCGAAGCGCCAGCTCACCCTGCTGGAATCACGAATTTCAGTGTTTCATTGAATGGCCAGGATTTTATGTTGGCAAGCTCAAGCTTCAGATACATCCAGCTTCCATCGGTGTATCAGCTTGTACCAAGCGCTGGGCATCTTCGTGGAGGGTACAAGGTTAGCCTACGTGGGGTATCCTTCCTGAACACAACAGCGGTGACTTGCCAATTCTCGCAAGATAATGAGTTGGTAGCGACTGAGCTGGCATTGTTTGAATCGCCATCTGAAGTAAGTTGCATCGCGCCTTCTGTAAGCAAATCTGGGGATGGCTTCATTTCGGTGTTTGCTGATGGAATATCGGCACCTCGGCTTCAGAATCTTTCGTTCTCCTATTACCGAGATGTGGTTCTGAATACGTTGGAGCCGTGGCTTTGCGATAACCGTGGTGGATGTAGCCTCATACTTTATGGAGATAACTTCAGGCAAGATGCGGAATTGGAGTGCTGCTTTGGTACGTCTGAAGCTCAGGTGAAATGCGTCCCAGCAGAGTATATCAGCGATCTCCGCGTGCATTGCGTCACTCCTCCGATAAATTACGTTGGTTCCGTCACAGTGAGCATGCGATCATACGGCGTTGAGGCCTCAAACCAATCTCTGAGTTCGGAGGTTCATCACCCCATCGTCATCGATAGCATTTCTCCTATCACAGGCTCATATCGCGGTGGAACCAAAATAATTGTGAAAGGATGGAAGTTCCTGTTCACGCCTCAGCTGTCGTGCTGTTTTGACGATGTCCATGTACCTGCAACATTTATGAACGCTTCACAAATCGAGTGTTTGACCCCGAACATCGGTGCAAAATCTGCTACGCTGACAGTGAGCCAGAACGGTCAAGATTGTTTGAATGGTGGCGACGTCCAAATTTTTACGTTTCAATTCCCTCCGTCGGTTCTGCAAGTGTCTCCCAATATTGGAACTCGTCTTGGGGGGACTCCAGTTCTTGTACAAGGCGAAAACTTTAAGGTGAACCAGTCCACGTGCTTCTTTGGGTCCGTTCAAGCAAGCAAAACGGTAGTGTTATCGAATACTCAGATTGAGTGCACGAGCCCAGCTCAGCCTACTCCACAGCGACTTCGAGTCATTGTGGCTGACAACAACCTCGACTATTCCTCAAACCCAGTGTTCTTTACGTTCGCTGCTGCTGAAGAGGTGAAGTCGGTGGTGCCTCTGAGACTGTCGTCTATTGAAGGTGGCAAGATCACTCTGACGACCGAAAATGTTCGCAATACTGCCAACCTGAGCTGTTTCTTTGACGACGTACCAGCTTCTGCAACTTATGAATCATCTACTATTGTGCACTGCACGGTTCCGCGGCTTACTCCGGGGTATTGGAATGTGTACATCTCGAACGATGGCAAGCTCAAGTCTTTGAGTTTTGCCATCGTAGAGCTCGTGAGTCCTCCGCTTATTGCTTCAGTAACTCCTCTCGCGGGCGATATGACTGGTGGCGAGCTGGTCTCAGTCGTAGGCTCTCGGTTGAACCTTGTATCCCATTGTCGCTTCGGTGGAGTGACTACGTCTGCGTACATTGTCAGTCCAACTGTGCTTCAGTGCAAGTCGCCCAGTCAAACGAATTTCGGTGATGTCACGTTCAAGCTATTGATTCACGGGGCAGAAGTTCCTTCCGAGAAGATTGTGTTCTCCTACTTGAGTCCAGCGCAGTCTACAGAACGTAGACTTGCCTTGTTCGAAGATCAAGAGCTCGATGTCGGTTTGTTACCGATCCCACCGATCCTGTCGATCGACCCAATAAGTGCCCCCATTATTGGTGGGACGATCATCACTGTGCATGGTCTGAACTTCACGAACTCGTTGGAGCTGGCCTGTCGATTCGGCTCGGTCGTTGTAGGTGGGAGGTATCACAGTCCTGAGCAAATGGTGTGCACGTCTCCGCGACTCCAGCCGAGTCGATATACTTTCCAGGTGTCGAATGATGGGAAACGTTTCTCAAACAGCCCTGTTAGCGTCACTGTATACACTGACGCGTTCGTGGAGTACATTACTCCCACACACGGGCCGCAAACGGGTGGCACGGCTGTAACCGTATACGGAATGCATTTCCTGAAGAGTTCCCAATTACGTTGCAGATTTGGAGATTTAGAGGCAGTTCAAGTGGTGAAGTACGTGTCCTCGACTGAGGTGGTGTGTATCTCTCCGCCTCAGCGTAACAGGACGTCTGTGGTACGAGTTACCGTGATGAACAACGACGCCAGCTTCACGCAAAATCCTGTGTTCTTCACGTACACCACTCAAGCAGACGTGGTTTCCTTGACACCAAAATTCGGAAGTGTCGCTGGAGGGACAGAGCTTATGGTTCGTTGGTACAATCTCGAGATCAGCTTTGGCGGTGTGGTAATGTGTCGCATCGGTGGGATGAAGTCGAGAGGAGAAGTGTTAGCATCCAATGTGGTCAAGTGTACTACACCAGCAATGGAGAAGGCTGGCAAGCAATCGGTTCAACTGAGCATCAACGGACGTGATTTCACAATGCCAAGCTTATCCTTCGAGTACGTGGAAGATATCGTAATTTACGAGTTGATTCCGAACTTGGGACCAAGTGCGGACGCCAACACCGTGGTAACCATTCGAGGAACGGGGTTTGTCGACTCCGTCAATCTTGCCTGCATTATCCGCTCAGCGAAGGTACCAGCCACATTCACCAACCCGAGCATGGTTTCCTGTGCGATTCCTCGAGCGACCCCGGGTCTGGTCACAATCCGAGTATCGAACAATGGCATGGACGCATCAACAAGCTCCGCATCATATCTGTACGTTAAGGATATGTCGGTGTCTCGCTTATTTCCCACCAGTGGTCTGAAGGAGGGAGGAACGACGGTATTTTTCCAGGGCAAGAACTTCGTGAATCACACGCTACTGGCCTGTCGTTTTGGGGAGATCACAACTCCCGCTACCTTCCTCTCGGTCTCCGTGGCTACGTGTGTTGCACCGCGTCAGATTATTGATCTGCGGAAGACGAACGGAACTGTGTTGGTCGAGCTTACGAACAACCAAGTGGACTTCACGAACAGTGGCCTTCAGTACACGTACCTGCAGAAGTGCCCAAGCTCGCAGTTTTGTTCGAACGGGAACATCCAGCCATGTCCGAATGGCACAATCTGCGAGTCCCATGACACTACCAACTTTTCGGTTTGTGCTCCGGGAACGTTCCAGCCACGACAAAGCCAAGTAACCTGTCTCCCCTGCCCCGTCGGGTTTTATTGCCCAGATCACGGAATGGCTAAGCCTGTATTGTGCCGTGCCGGGATGGTTTGCGATGAACATGGACTGCGAACGCCAGTTCAAGGCTGCCCGTCTGGCCACTACTGTCGCAAGGGCACCAAAACGGCAGATACTCGCGACTTTATCACGAATTCGGAGTATTCAATCGAGAAGGAGACGCAGCTAGCCTCTTTTGTGGAGAGTTCTCGGGCATGGGCACTCATACCTCGTGTGGCCCCTGCCATTGGAAGCCGTCGACTTGAACACCCACCCAGTCTGGGTAATTGTGACGGTCGATTGTGCGTCGAGAACAGCGCGATTCTCTTAGCGGAGCGGCCGTACTCGTGTCCAATTGGGACTTTCTGTCGGCGTGGTGTTGCTGTCCAGCAACTGCAGGCGAACAACTACAGCGCGCCACAGAAATGCTATCCAGGGTTCTTCTGCCCTCGAGGATCGTCCACTCCAGAAGGGAAAGGGCCCTGTCCAACAGGTCACTATTGCCCCAACGATGTCGACGCCATCGTGTGTCCCGCTGGTCAGTATTGCCCGGGTGTTGGCAACCTCCGACCGCGAGATTGTTACCCAGGAACGTACAATCCCGTCCCCCGCCAGTCGAATTGTACGCTGTGTCCGACTGGTCACATTTGTCCTCAGCCCAAGATGCTGGCACCTGTGCTCTGTCCTGCGGGTTTTGTGTGTATTTCGACCGGACTCGCATCCCCAGCGCTGCTTTGCCCCCCTGGGTATATCTGTGGAGAGGGCACTCGAACTCTGGACCCGTCCGACGTGAACCCCTTCCGGCCGATGCCCTGTCCGAAGGGCACGTACTGTCTTGGTGGAGTGGCTCATAATACTACGATCGATTGGATTCCAAGTCAACCGGAGGGTGCTGTCGCCCCACAGACTTGTACCGAAGGCACATACTGTGAGGAAGCGACCCCAACACTTTCTGGAACAAAGGTTTGCTTCGCCGGTCACTACTGCCCTCCTGGATCCAGTGCCCCGACTCAAGCTCCAGTCGGCACGTTCGCTGGAACTACCGGGTCGGTCGCTGAGACGATGTGCTTCCCAGGGACGTACACCCCTCTTAAGGGGACTGTGGAATGTGAAATTTGCCCTGCAGGTCATAGCTGTCCCGGATATGGCACGTACATTCCGTCACTATGTCCGAAGGGCTTCTATCGGTCGTTGGCGGACAGTATTACCTGTCGAGCTTGTCCCGAAGGCACGTGGTCGCCTCATACTGGACTTACCGATATCTCGCAGTGTGAGATTTGCCCTGCTGGGCGTGTGTGCGGCAGTTCGGGAATGTTTTCGATGGCGTCGAGTTTACCGTGCGCGGCTGGACACGTGTGTGGAGAGGGAACCAACCGACGCGCACAGTTTGACCACTTGTGTCCTGCAGGACACTACTGTTCAAGTGCGACGCCAATAAGTGAGCAGTACACGAATGTCTGTGAAAAGGGCAACATTTGCGTCCGCGGGACCAAAACCATCGAGAAGAACAAGAGCAAGTGTCCCGACGGCAAGTTCTGTCCCCTCGGGACAGCTAACAGCAGCAGCATCTACGTCAACTGCCCCCGTGATACGTGGTCAAGCTCAAGTCAAGATGAATTAATGGACTGCTTCATCCGACCGGTGCCGATCTGCGATAAGCTGGCCGACAAGCAGTACTACCCTCAGTTCAGCTACAAGTTCCAAGGCAGTCAAGTGACGTTCGACTCGACGGTGGAGACAAGCCGCACGGGCGAAGTGGAAGTCGTCGACATCATCTACCCAGTGAACGAGTCTGCGTCTGTGCCATTCTGGAAGAACGATACGATCGATACCATCCGCGTTTGCCCTCCTCAGCTTAGTATCAATGGTGGAATGCTTGTGACTGTCATCGGTCGCAACTTTCAAGACACAGGGCGACTCGTGTGCAAGTTTCAACTGCCAAAGTCGACCTTTTCTCAGCTGGCACCGGCGTTCTTCGTTAGCAGCACGAGGGTGACTTGCCGTGCTCCACCGTTCGTAGGCAACGATACGGCAGCAACGGGGACTTCGTTCTCCCAAAAGGTGCAAGTGAGTGTGTCCAACTATGGCGTTCACTTTTCAACGACTACAGCTACGTTCAACTACGTTTCCGTCAAAGCAGCTTCGGCGCTGAACATGAAGCAGTTGATGACGACGTGTCTGGAGCGAGTGGAAGAGCAGGAAGGGTTCCGAAATGACGACAAGGCGTGGTTCGCTCTCACTGGACTGGGGAAGGCCAAGCTGTCGTTCGACTTCCGCCACTTGCCTTCCGATCTGGTCTATGATGAACACTACAAGGTTGCGATATTCGTGAAGAATAGCTCGTGTGAGGACCAGACGTGTGATTCTCGTGGCGTGGTTCTCCCAAGTGGACCGGATATTGAGACGTCACCGTGCCGTCGTCCTGTGGAATTGCCGCGGTGGTTCCTCTCAACAGCAGTGGACAAAAACGACCTGCTGAACATTACTCTTCTTGCTCTTGAGGACGTCACGTTCAAGGTGGAGATCCACATCATGTACGGTTTGTATGCGTCTGTCGCCCCGTTCTTCGTGAACTCGACCACCGTGAAGCTCAAGACGCCGACGCGAAGCAACGTTACGCAAGGCGTGACAGCCGACACTCGGCCGCTCTCACGTTCGATTTCGTACGAAGCCGAGATGATTCCTCGAGACTACACCTTCCTCTTGGCTTACTTTGGGGGCGATGGGGACTACACTTCCCCGCCATTGAACCTCCCACCAAAGTACAAGGCATATGAACGAGGTCGTGTGTTGCTGTCGCACAACGTAAGCAGCGACGCGAGCGCGATTCCGCTTGTGGCTGACCCCTACGCTGAGGTTGTGACGGACACTTCGTACTGGTTGATGCCGTACGGTTCGGCGTCATTGACACACGAGTATGCTGAAAAGTACCGCGAGACGTTCCAGGAGATGTACCTGGACCCGACGGACGCCACTGGGACGCAGTACCTGTTCAAGTTCGACAAGATGCTGCTGTCCTATCTGCCGTTCCAGTCCAACTGCATGGAATACGACTCGTACATGCCGCTCTTTGATCTATTGGAGAGCGATTCGTGTCAATTGCCGGCAATGACGTCAGAGACTGGAAAATACGGACGCGCTTGGTGGAGACGCGAGTTCCCCCCACTACCGAATCAGGACGATATCCGCTATGTTGGTCCGTTGGACGTGGCTCAAGAACCAACAGCAGACATTTGCATGATGGACATCCAGTGTCATTACGAGGAAGACCTGCCGACCGCTGATGTCACGCCACGTTGGTTCGAGCAATCATCAGGCACTGTCTTGTACTACCTCTTGCGAGAGCCTGCGACACTGGCGGACTACCTGCAAGGTGGCAAGTACTATGACGAGATTCTGGACCAGTTCGGCTCCGACTACTTCATCCCCGTCACTGTTGACAACTCGGCGGCTGCATCACTTGAGGGTGACTGCTCCACGCTGTGCTTCCCGCGGTCGGTGACGCTCGACATCGCGTACTATCAGCTGGACGACCACGTCAAGCGGATCATCATGGCGACCCTCGTCTACGATAACTACGACCGCGACTCGACCAACACTGCGTACACCTTCAGTGTGAACCTGCATCCGTTGAATTACTTTGGACTGGTGATTCAGTTTGCGTTCGAGAAGCAAGTGTTCGTCGGACTATTCTTCGTGTTAGGCAGCATGATGACTGTGGGCGCTCTCATCTTCTGGATTGTGGTGCGAATCACGTCAATCTTGCAGTCACCGCCGCGATTCCGCTTCTGGGCCGTTTTCGCTCTGATCTCACCCCCTCCTTCTGTGGGTGTGGCCATGGCATCGTTGCCGATATTCTCGGTTGTGTGCAGTTTCTACGTTCTGTTGAACGGCGACTTGTACTTCTCGTCCAGTGGGTACTGGTTGACGGACAACATCGTGGCTCACTACATTGATACGAAGATTGATCCGGAGACTGTGTCGGAAACGAGAAAAGGACGCGTGGGTCTGTGCTTCATTATCTTCGGGCTGTACCTCATCGTACTAGGCACGAAGATATTCCTTCCGAAGCCGATCGCCATCTCCGAAAAGGTCATGGCCGAGCAAAACGATCAGGACGCAATGGAGCGCAGTATCTGGTGGCCGACGCAGTGGAAACGTGCTAATATGATCTTCGCGTCGGTCGTGCTCGGTCTCTTCCTCGTGCTTATGCTCGAGTTCTCGTTCTGGAGCTCCTTTGGCGACTACATGTTTTACGTGATTGTGGCGCAGGAAATTATCAACGCGGTGGTGGAAGGTTGGATTGAGTCCCAACTCAAGGAAGCGCTGTTGATGGCGCCGCTGGTTTCGGCGCTGAGTCTCATCGGTGGGATCATGACTTTCGGTGCTACGGACTTTGGTGACTTTGTGTTGGGTAACACGCTCGATTTCGGCATGATGCTGCTCATGAGGGTATATGGTGAGACGGCAATCGAGGCGATCAGCGATTTCATCAAGGAAGTGCTGAAGTACTGCTGGGAGAAGATGAAGGTCATTGGACGAGGAATTCTACTACTATTCCGAAGCTTCACGCGCTCGACTGCTGCTGTAGTAGCGGCAGACGCAGACGAGAAGAAGAAGAAGGAGAAGGAGAAGGAAGAGGAGAAGAAAGAGGAGGAAGCAGAGACGGTTGAACCGATTATCGACTTCTACGCTGGCTGCTCCATGGAGCGACTAGCGCTGTTCTACCAGCCCGTGCTGATCCTCATCATGATGTTCTTCCGCGAGGAGGTCATGCTTCCGATCCTGTACAACATTCGCGAGAAGGACATGGAGATTTACCTCTGGTATTCACTGATCATCCTCTTCTTCCAGCTCGTGATCGAGGTCTTCGTGCTAAACGTGGTCGAAATCTTCCAGGGGTGGAAACTGTACGACTACCTCGTGTACTGCCGGTACCGCTTCCTTCAACGTGAAAAGCGCTGGAAAGGACTCGAGCCCAATCTGGACGAGTGTATCGACGAAGGATTGCGTACCCTGGATCAAATGTGCTTCTCGTCGCAGTTCTTCATGATGTGTACAGTTCACATCACGGGCATCGTGTTCTTCGTTGTGGGCATTGAGATCATGGCACGGGCGAGCTACAACATGTTCGGTGACCCCGCTATGCCACTACTGCTCGCTTTTGTGCTGGCCACCGCGATGTTCGTTCGCTCACTGGTCCTCTTCTTGGCGGTGAAGTTCGAGGTCTGGAAGATTAAACACGAGAACACGGCGTGGCTTGCTCCGCCCGACGAGGATGACGAGTTCGGAGTCCCCCGCTGGGATGAGCTCGAGAAGATCAAGGGAGCTTCGCACGAGGCGTACCTCATGAACCAACGCATCACGTCCGAGACGTTCCGCAACAAGTTCCTCAACTACAACCGCACGTGGCTCGTGAACCAACTGCCGTCGATCCTCACTCCTCGCACGTTGCGTCGTGCTAGACCCTACCTGTTAGCACAGTTCGCGAAGATCCTCGACAGTCTGAACCTGCAGGTGTCGGACGATGACGAAGATGACGACGGCCGCCCTCGCTTTGGTCCTGTGACGCTGTCCGCTCCTTCGCGCACCATTATCCGCCTCTGGCTGGCTCGAGCGCGGCGGATCTTGCGTCTGAAGACTGTGGTGCAGCCCCTCATCCAGCAGGCGCGCAAGAGTGAGTGCGAGATGTGTCTGTCTCGCCGGCAACTGCAGGTCGAGATGGCCATCCCGATCGAGGTGCTGGGCGACAAGTTCGACAGCCAAACGCTCGCGGAGGAGTTCGACGCCGCCGCCTGGAAGGAGTTCTTCGGCAAGCACCAGAAGTTCAAAACGCTCTGCCTTAACTGCATCGTGCACCTCAAGACGACTGGGCAGATCGGGGATCTGCGTGGTCTGGGTGGAAGTGCCGGTGGCATGGGAGGGGATGAAGGCTGGGGTCCGACGCCGTTGAACGCTGCTTCGTACGCCCTGCTGCAGAAATGGTATCGCAAGGCTCAGGACCGCGTCTTCGGCAAGAGTGGCAAGCGCCGACAGCCACTGGACGTGAGCGACGACGAGGAGGAAGCCATGCAGCACCGATACGAGTGGACCCGACAGCCAGTGGCGCTCAATGCTGCGTCCACCGCGCTGGCGCGCAAGTGGCTGATCGCCGCGCGTCAAAAGCTTCGAGAGCCTGGCCGAGTGCGTGACCAGCTGCCGACGAACCTCACAGCGATTCACCCGACAGTGCGCGGTCGCGCCACGCCCGTCCCGAAGCCTGCTATGAAGATGGGAGCTGCCGGCGGAGAAGCTGTCAAGGCGTCCAAGATGCGTCGCAAGTAGTGAACGAATGTCCTCCCTGCATCATCACTACAGGTCACAACACCAGTGAGTAGAGAGAGAGACGGCCCTGCACACAACAAAATACATATCCAAAATGCATTCTTTCTATAAGCGAAGGTAACTTGGTGGCTTTCACGGAGCCCGCCGAGCGTCTAGGTGACCTTCTTGGCCAAGTTCTTGAAGCCGACGCCCAGACACGAGAGCAGCACCGTCTTGGTCTCCGGGTCGGGTTTGATTTTGAACGTGATGCCGAAGAAGTCGCGCAGGTGACGCAGACACTCGATGCTGTAGGGCGTGAGCTTGCCGAAGCGCACCTTGGCCACGTCCTCAGGTCCCAGGGCCATCAACAGCAGCACCAGCGACTGGTTCGTCGAGTCCACGCAGCCTCCCTTGCTGATCTCTTCGCACAGCGCGTGCGACGCGCGGGTGGCCACGTCCTCCGGCAGATCACCCGGTTCGGCCGCCGCCTCC